>JAYJMH010051170.1:0-13559 GCA_036873815.1 Phacellophora camtschatica | reverse complement strand
GATTTTACTTGTTCGCCGATTTTTCTGCTGGTGAAAACAGGCAGAACTTCTTTCCTGATCTTATTACTGAGATCATTATATTTTGTAAACAGAAGCATACTTGAATTAAATGCAAAATTAACTCCGAGTAATAATAAGTTTATAATTGTAAGTTTTTGTTTTAGGCAAAGAACAGCTCGGTCACGGAACACTTTCCAATCGTTGAAACATCAAGAACTAATTTAACTAGATTTTTAAAATATAAGGGTTGGAATAGCACAAAATAATTTTGTATTTTATGTTGATATTTGTTGTTTACATTTGGAGATTAGCCAATCACATTTATAATTCTTATCACATGTTCATAAATACTCCTAATTTAGTGTCTATTTTTTAAATGCAAGAAATCAACTCATGAATGAACTACATAATTTTTTAGGCAGTTGGGATGCTATTGAAATAATTTTTTTGTAAATTTGCAGAATTCGTTGTAAATTTGCAAAATTTGTTAAAAACACAGTTTCATTGAAATAACACGATTTCTAGTTAATATTGCCCATATTATTGAATGATAAAAACGAAGTATGTTTTCTGCTGTACTGTACTGTTCATTTTTCATTTAATTTTATACTTATTTATACACGTTTATAAATATTAATTTTTTTTGAGAGCCTGATATCAGGCTACGTCTGAAGGGCAAACTTAGAGTTTGGGACGTTTGAAGGGCATCCAGTAATCTGTCTGAAGAGAAGTCTGAAGCGGAAAGCGACGTCTGAAGGGCATCCAGTAATATGTGACTACGTTTACCTGTCCAAAAAAACCTTATTTATTTCCAGTCCATGCTCTCTTCCCGTTTGTTTATTTACTTGGAGAGCTCCTCCTCTAAGAAATCTACTGCACGAATAGCCAAATAGTTATGTTTATTTTTACCATTGTATCACTTTATTGTTTATATTAGTGACGTGGAATTTGAATAATGAATAAAATATAAAATAAATAAAAATCGAGTTTGAGAGCTTAAGAGTTTAAAAGAAACCTGAAAGGATGATTCACTGATCAAATTCCCAGCAGCCAGGTTATTTAATTTCAAACCATGAACTGGAAATGAACGTTGTTTCTTTAAATTGACTTGGAAGCTCACAAATAAGGGCAATTTTAATTTCAAATTTTGTACAGATAAACCTGATCGCATATCGCTGGATGACATCCTAGACTCAAAGTTTGCCTTTCCGACGTTGTTTCTTTGGAGCATAATTTGAGATGTATAGCCTCGTGGATTTCAAGCTATAAACTGACATGTTGCAGTGAAAGATTCCATAAAAAACTTGAAGTAGCATAAGCTGAAAGACAATAAGAACTCAACACCAAGAAACCAAATGAAATTTAAAGTTATGTTTTTATTTTATTTATAAAACAGCTTTTTTGAGCAATGGAAATTATTTCTACCTCAGTCCATTTCTGTACGATTTACTTCCGATTTACTAAAGGACTAAAATATGGAGAAACCGAACCGTTATGAAAAAATATTTTTGTCTAGAAAGAAAGCGTTGCCACTTAGGACAACGCGATACACGATCCATTTCCCTTGCCTTGTTGGCAAAATGTTATTGTTTTATCGTTTTAAATGTTTGTCCAGTTGTTCAATCGTTGTCACGTTGTTTCCCCCCTCGTCAAAACACAACAACATACGACGACATACATACAGCAAATGAGGTTGAGACAATATGGCTGCTCCTTTCGTTGGAAAAGACTTAGTGTTGATGCTTGGATTGGGGCTATCAGTTGGAATCCTGGTTGCACTTTTGACGAACGAGACTTATGGAATACATTTCTTCACTGGGTGCCTCCACGAAGGTGTATATTCAAAGCAACTGTCGAATATAAAGGACTCAAAAGCTGAATTCAAACAGCCACTCAAATTTGATGATTCTGGAGATATTCACCACAAGGGGGGTGATAAAGTAGCAAAGGAAATGGCAAAGAGAATAAAAGTCTTATGCTGGGTATTTACAGATCCAACAAAGACGGGGACCAACGCCAAGGCCGTGAAAGAGACTTGGGGAAAACGTTGTAATATATTACTTTTCATGAGCTTTCATGAAGACGACGCTTTTCCTGTCATAGGCCTAAAAAAGTATGGGGCTCCCGGAGAAGATCCTTGGTCGAAAACCCGTGCAGCATGGAAATACGTTTATGATAAACATTTGAACGATGCAGATTGGTTTCTAAAGGCCGACGATGACACATTTGTGATTGTCGAGAATCTACGATATATGGTTTCAACCTATGATACTAAAAAACCTTATTATCTTGGCAGATGGCTCAAATCATCAGGGGGTTATAATATGGAAAGTGCTGGTTATGTTTTCAGTAAAGGAACATTGAAAACGTTCATGGTAGCTATGAATAACCCAATCAAATGTAAAAAAGAATCAACTCATGAAGATAGCAATGTCGGTTCTTGCCTGTCTTCGTTTGGTATTCAGCCAACAGATACCAGAGACTCTCGTGGCAGGGAGACATTTCATCCTTTTGCCCCAGAGTATCATGTAGTACCGAATGCTATAAAATCACATCATTGGATTCATGGTTCTAATAAGTTTCCAGTTTACAGTGGGTCTGATTGTTGCTCAGATAGGTCAATAGCATTTCATGGACTTGGTCGAGACACAATGTACATTTTGGAGTATCTTGTTTACCATTTAAAGCCATATGGCTTTCAACAAAAACGTAGAGCATTGCCAAAAAAAATTTTTAGGTGAATTGAGTAAAGATGATGTTTTTTGCAATAGATTTTATAATAAATATTGATAAATACATTCATATAATCATAGCATTATTACATTATCAGGTTGAATCATTTCTAATTTTATATCAGCATGCAGAATTTTATCGTCTCCCAAGAACCTGTTCTCTACCTATTGAATTTCTTGATCAGATGCAATACACTACACATTTTTTAATAAGAAACCTGTTTATAAGAAACTTAGTAAAAGATGAGGTCACTCCTTTTGCAAGCAAAATAAATATGATTTTTTTTAGGGAAGGGGAGAAGCAGGGTTGGTAACATAATTCAGGTATGGGGGTGTGCTGCTCATATTGGGCTGGATTGTTGCAAAATTCATGACAATTAAGAAACTTTTACTACATCTACATCAAAATTAGGAACCTTATAGGCACCCAAGCTTGGTTTCTCATAAAATAATACTGTTTATCGTAAATAAAAATATATAAATAAGTGTAGTTTGCTCCTCAAGTTCTATTAGTTTGCAAACTTGAATCAACAAGTTCAAAGAGTTTATAATGTTTTCCACTTCTAAGAGCTATCTCGTAAGCTGTCTCATTGGCACCATTTCTGATATTAGTGTCTATATCATTGTGCAATAAAAGCATTTCAAGGGTTTGTGCATGATCTGGTGTTGTTGCTGTTAGATGCAATGGAGTCTGTCTTCCGTTTGTTTGGCAGTTGATGTCAGCATTATTTTGCAGCAGCAGACAAGCAGCCTCAACTTGACCTGGAGAAAACAAAGTGAATGCAAAAATTAACCAGAATGTCAGATTTTGATGATAAATCAATCATTTCAGATATGACAAATTCACCAGATTTGACAAATGAGAATAATTTTTCAATCCACAGAATTTTTATTATTTCATTTTAAAATTTTTTCTCTGAGCAAAAATTGATGTGAAATTTGAAATTATGCACAAATTTAGGTGGGGTTTTGCTGTCATGTAAAGTCTTAATTTTGTGTTGCAAAATTTGTAGATTTGCTTCAACTTTTTATGCAGTTCAGAGTTTTTTTTATCAAAGTTTATAGCACAAAACATTGAAATTTAAACATTAAAATCACACCCATACATATATATAACAAGTTATTAAGAGAGAAATGAAGTTTATTTATGTGAGAGAGTTTAATTAATGGTAAATAACTGACTCCATCTGCATGCACAGTGCAATGGCTGCCAGCCGTCTTCTGTTTTTGCTGTGACAACTGCACCATTTTCTATAAGAAATCTCATAACATCTAAGTGTCCGTTGTATGAAGCCCGGTGCAATGCAGTGTAACCATCACTGTCTTTAAAATAGATTACATTTTCATTCAAATCGATAATTTTTTTAACGAACTCTAGTTCACCATGCTCGGCTGAATCAAGAAGAATGTTTCCCAACGTCACTTGATCAGTGTCAACATTGATTGCATCAATCAAGAACTTATTTTCGCGATTTTCTTTTGCGAGCTCTTCGTCAATCAAGTCGTAGCAATGTTTGCTTTCTGGCAAGAAATAGATTGGATCCATCTTGATTGATTACCAGATGTAAACAAACTCAACAATGGAAACGGCCATTTTTAAGCAGCCTCGTATTGACCAGTTCGAGCATTTCCCGATTTCCCGCGTTTTTCTCAATACATTTACATGTACAGGAGGATTAAAGGTGCTGCAAAAAGAGAACACAGCAGCTAAGCTTTCCGTGGAAAGGTTCATTCATTGCATAAAAGAAGATCAGAAATGTCGGCTCCAACTACTCCAACACCCAGCAAGAAGAGATCGAGAGCAAGCACGCCTTGTGAGTTATTTTTACCCAGTATATGCACGAAAACGTTTTTATTTTAGGCCCCCCTTTACAGGATTCGCTACCGCCGGTCTACTGTACATACTAACACCTACTAGTATGTCTGTCTGCCTACCCGTTTCGTGAGATGGCTGGGGGAGGGGGATTGGTCTCTGATCCCTGAAACATTGATGACGAATTTGCGTGTTATTTGCGAATCATTTGAAAAAATATAAAGAAAGAAAACAGTGTGTGTAAGACCAGATGAAATAATGATGAAAACAATCAATGACCTGAGTGAGGGGAGAAAAACTGCTGTGATACAGCTCAGGCACCCTAAAATTTGCCATCCTCTGCCAGAGAGTGGAAGGATCCTCGTTTTTTGTTTGCCAGATCTGGAGAAAAATCTCTAAATCTGGAAAATCATTTCTTGCTGCCAGACAAGGAAGATTTTCAAAACCTGTGGTTTTAGAGTGACACCCTCCTTTACTCCTTGATATTTGCTAAAACAACTTATTTTCAAATTATACATCTTTGTCTTTAACAATCAGAGTCATTTCAAAGAATGAATGCCAATAATGGGTGATGGTGCAAAAGTTGGAAGAATTCAAAGTGAAGCATGCACACACATGTGGGAGATTTATTTATGTTATTTTGATAAATAAAAACCAAACTGATTTAAATGAATTTTTATATCGCAAAACCTGTAAGGTTGTTACCTGTAAACTAGTAGCTGGAAACTATGATCTAATGAAGATTTAGAACTCCCATATTTTGGACACTGCTCCTTAAGTTCATTTGAATTCTTGAATAAAATATATCATTCTTTTCTAAAACAGCATCATCTGAAAGAGACAAAGTGCACAATGAAAGTGTCATCACTCCGCCTTCACAAAGAAGAAGAATGAATGAAAGTTCTTCTCCTTTACCTCTTGCCCCATCGTCGCCGATGAATACATCACAACAAGACATGGAACCGACTTCAGTACGTGGATTTAATACCAGTGAGATTGACTTAAGCTCACCATTAAATTATGGTACTCCTTCATCAAGAGCTGCTGGAACTCCAAGAGAAGGAGTGTATCTTTTTTATCTTGTATGATAAGAATGTTATACAAAAAGGCTATTATGGCCATCTACTATTTTAAACCTTTTATGTATTTTATGTTATTAGTCAGAGAGAATTCTTAAAAAAGCCTGTGCATAATTGACATGTTTTAAAATAATTTTGAAGTTGTCAGTTAGGTTTTATGGAACTCCTTTCAAGTAAATGCACCTACGTATTTGTGACATGAGAATTGCGCAGATGGCAAAAAGTCATGATTTCAAATGGCATACAATTGAAAAGTGTAAAAATTTGAAATAACTCAAAATTAAGTTGAAAATTTATCATAGTTATTTCACATTCAAATTCACATATCTAAAATCTTTAATTTTGGGTAAATGTTTCTACTCAGGAGAATCTCTAAGCATAGAATAACTCATTTTGATTGTATATTTATATATTGTGTAAAATAAAGATATCATGTTTTAACAGTGTTTCCCTTGATAACACATTAGTCGTGGAACACCAATTAGAGCAAGAACTGATATCAGAACTGACCGACACATGAGACAAGTGAATGTTGGTGGGGATCTGCCAGTAAGTTGTTTTTAAGCCTTTTAATGGATCTACGTAACTTGTTTATTAAAGCAATAAATTTTCAAGGAGGTAGTTGAATAATTCAAAACAGTGAATAATGATGTTATGACTAACTTATTTTTCATTGGAAAGCACACCATGGTAGTATGCACTATAGTTTTGAGAAAATTAAAGAAATGTTGATTTCAAACTATACTGCCTTGAAAATGAAAGAAATGCAAGCTATAAAATGAAGAAAATTTTTGAAATAGTTTCTGGAACTCGAATATAATAGACAACCTGTAATATATTTAACATTATTTCAATATTTAACATTATTTGTCAAAATTTGCTATGTTTGATTAAAGCACAATTATTTATTTCATTTTGTTGTTGTGAGAAGTTCCAGTTTGGCAAGTTATAAAGTATAGAGTACACAACAAATTTTTAATATCAAGGTGCCAATTTATCGATATGCTGAGAACTTATTAAATAATTTGAAATAAAGAATTACAAGAAATGGGAAACCATACAGTCAATGATTGATTCCAATAATTTTATAGGTCTATAGAATTTAAGAACTTGAATGTACAAAAGATGAAAGAAATTTGTAAGATATGCTTGGTTGATAAAATTATGAGCAAAAGATAGAAACTCTGAATTATAAATCTTATTTCCAATGAAAAAAGTATTATTGTAACAATTGATAATCAGCCTACAGATCCAACTGAAGGAGCACCGACAAGTGAAGCAGCTGAACCAAAGCTTGTAATTTGGGGCACAGATGTTGTGGTGACTGACACTAAAGAAAGGTTCAAAAGATTCTTAGTGGAATTTACCATTGACGAGCTGGATGAAATGAATGATGAATTTGATCCTTCAAGGCCACTGTATATGCAGAAGCTGGAAGAGGTAGGTAAAAAATTTCTGTATATTGGTATACAAGTATCTTTAGAAAAGACTCACCTGCAAATCTATGATTTAGCAATTATTATTTGGAGAAGTAATATTGAAAAAACAGCATCAATTTGTAAGTTTTGTGAAGTTATGCACACATTGTTCATTGCTTACTTTAGTAGCGTACCTCATAAATTCCATTTGTTAAACTCTGTTTTCAGTGATTTTGAGCACCAATTTTTTCTTTTACAGAAGATATTTTTTCCATGTGCCATTTGTTTTGTCTCCACATAAAAGTCAAATATTTGAACCAGAAAATTTCAGAAAACAAAAATTAAAATTTTCATTGCACTATTCAAATATTTTATAATTTTCAGTCAAATCCACAAAAGTATTTTCTTTTAAAGATCTGATTAAAATAACTTGTGAGAGCTGGTGATTGTAAACATTATTGTTATCTTTATCTTGTTTAGAAGGTCTAGCTTTATCATTGTCTCCATTCCAGAGAAGCTTCCTGTAGAGTAAAGACCATGAAATCAAATTTGCTTGTTGAGTTATTATGTGCCAACAACGTTTAATTTAAAAATTTGCCAATCTCCCTGGTCTGGGCAGGTTTTTTTGTTATCCGTGATTTGAGCTTTGTGTGTAAGTTTTTGAGCCCAATTTTTAAACTGAAACTTAAAGCTCTTGTCACTCCAACATTGTAGTTTTGAATATTCCAGAGAAGGTTGTCTTCTCTGGATACTAAACACCATGACATCAAAGAGTGAAGTTGGCTTGTTGGGGTTATTTATGTGCTTACAACATAAATTTTTTTAATTTTTGACTAGTTTTCTTCTTGTTTGGGCAAGTTTATTTTATCATCGGTATAATTTTTAAATTTTCAAATGAGATTTGCTTTTTCTAGATTTCAATAACGGAGCAACCTTTCTTAAACATTGACTGTATTCATCTCAAGTCTTATGGAAGAGATTTGTACAGGCAACTTATTTGCTACCCACAAGAGGTCATTCCAACTTTTGATATGGCTGTCAATGAGTTATTCTTCAAGGAATACCCAGATATTCAATTAGAACATCAAATTCAGGTGACTAACATTTCTCTAAGACAAACTTAAGGTTATAAACAATGTTTTAAATAATGTTTGTGATTCTTAATTCTTGGTAAGCACTATGGAACAATAAGATTTTAATGTTCATTTCCTTCAGGAGACACTACAACACATATCACTATTGTAGAGATGAATAGGTTATCATTTAGATTTATAGCAGATAAAAAGATATGAGCTAAAACTTTGAGCTGTAGTTTTTTAAACATGATATAAATCTTGTGAGAAATATTTTGTTGTGATTGATACTAACATGCCATCTTACATGATAATTATAAGTTTTCTCTCTGATACTGGTAACAACTTAAAATGTGATAGAGCAAAAACTAGATCTGATAAACATGCTTTGCAGTTTTAACAGTATAAAAACATTTGAATTTCACTAATTTTAAGTAATACCAGAATATTTCACTTAAGTTTATTCTTTATCTGCTGAACCATACACAAAAAAGTAAGATTTGTAACCCAGTCGAATTTTTCAAAATGATTTTTCAAAATCTTCCAGCTTTTTTTTCTCACCCTGCATACATGCTTTTTTCATTTGACAGATACGAACCTTCAACACAGACAAAACAAAGAACATGCGTTCTCTTAATCCGGAAGGTGAGATTTCATAATAGTTACTTTAAGGAAGCTCTGTATATCTTCTTATTTTTGAATATGTTTTATTTATAATTACACCTTCAAAAATGAACTCCTGTTTATTTATAATCAGATTAACAGATCACATGGTCTACTTTAGTTATGGATAAAATTGTAATTGAAATTAAATTAAACAGAATGATGATCATTGAAACTAAACTAAGACACATATGTTATTTTGAAATTGGAAGAACATTTAAATGCTGAATAAGGAAACTATAGATTTGTTAGATTAACTTCCATATTTTATTATGATGGACAACTCGATCAATGTTACTACACTAGTTTGATTTTATCGTTATTATCTTTATGGCAATTTTTTGTTGCACATCATCGTAAAAATTCCAGTACAAATTTTATTTCAACAAATACCTCGGGACCCAAAGCAAAGTTCCGACTATTGAAAAATCACCAAAATGGAATTTTGTTACGAATTTCAAAATTTGTTTTTCTGCTGACGTGAGAAGAACCAAGTTAATTTTAGAAACTGCCGTTATTTTGGTAACTTTAATGAATGATTACGTAATTTCGATTTAAAACTGTTAATTTTGAGCTATACTTTTCAAAACCTTTATAATTTATATCAAAAGAATATATCATAAAGCGTTTAATGTAACAAATGATGTTTTTGCATCCTATTCCTAACATTTCTAGCAATATGAAGTGATGGCAACTTGATGTATTAATTTTTCATAACAACTTATATACCATGCATCAAAACCAGGTCACTTTTAAGCCGGAAAAATTACATTTGGTGAAATATTTGACATTGTTTTGCAATTAATTTAGCCTCGCTAGTATATGGCAACGTAAAAATGAGCTAAATTGGTATTACACTCAAATTCTGGTTATTTTTCAAACGTCGGAATTTTCAAACGTCGTTACCATAGGTTAGTCTTACATCTAATTAGACAAAGCAAGCAAATATAAGAGCGACAAGCTAAGAAAGAAATGTGGTATAGTAAGCTTAAAATTTGAATTTTTGCAAGAGGAAAGAGCAGTATTATGATCAGTTGCAAAATTTCGTTGTCGTTTTATTTAATTGACCCAAATTTGAATATATTATGAATTTTTTGACAGACATTGATCAATTGATTACAATCAGTGGAATGGTGATTAGAACATCCAATCTGATACCTGAAATGAGGGCTGGTAAGTAAAATATTTCAAATAATGTTTACACATAAAAAATGATTTAAATTTAGCAAGGAGAAACATCGTAACTACGTCATTTGGGTTTCTGGGCAATGAAAATCATAGAAAAAATTTTATATATGATAATCATTAATTTGAACAGTTTACCCTCTTCTGCTTGAAAATTTTTATGATTTATTTAACCCCTCCATTTGTTAATTGTTGAAATTCATGTTAAATCCAAAATCTTGATTCTATGGAAAATATTCAAAATTATTTTTTCATGCAAAGTGATTCAATAAAGACAACTGCACTGACGAATCTTAAAATACTTATGATTATAACCGTTTGATTCTAACTTCTGTTTACCAAATTTGTAGGCGTGTCCTGCTCACTCAAGCCTTAGTCTAACTTTCTATTTGTTAAATTTGCCAACTATTTCAGCTCATCCTGCCATCTGCTTAAATCAGTCTTGTTGTTTATTCGGTATCTGACACAGTGTATGCTACCATTATTTCACAACGTACGCTTGGCAGTAATAAAACTACATTTAATATGAAGAGACTCTTAATTTTCCTAATGGATGCAACAAAGAAATAGGATTAAACCTTTATTCTCTTGAGTGCCGAATAAATGGGGTCTATATAAATTGTTGGATATTTTTCAAAAATTTAATAAACGGGGAGGGGATTTAATAGGGGTGGAGATCGAATTTTCCTTTTAGTCTCTTTGACAAGGGGGGGGGGGGGGTACAATATAGTAGTTACAAACCCAATAAGTGACCTAAGAAAATTTTATAGAGAGGTTAAAGTGTTATTCAAAGTTACGTTGACGATTCATACAAAACAGTTCAGAATTCTAAATCAAAAATCTTGATTCAATGGAAAATATGCCAAATTTAATAACGGGGGGGGGGGGGGGAGTTTATTCGCCACTCGAGAGTACCTACTTGAAACGTCAAATATTTGCTTTTTAAAATGGTGCAGCTGACTTGTGGCAGCACACACAATGTAAAAGTGTTTCCTTGCAGCTTTCTTTAAATGTTACGTTTGCCATGCAACTGCAACGGTTGAAATTGACAGAGGACGAATTGCCGAGCCTTCGGTCTGTCGTAGCTGCAACACCAATCACAGTTTAAACTTGGTTCATAACAGATGCCAGTTTTCCGATAAACAGATGGTCAAGCTACAAGAGTCGCCAGGTTAACAATTTTATTATTCTTACCTTTTGTTTGTTTTGTCGGGGATTCAAGAGTAATTAATAAATAAGAACGTTCAGTTTATAATTTCTAGTTTTATGTCATTAATCTACTAAGTCTGCTTGATTTTCGGTTTTTTATCACAGGTAATTTTGATATGCCTTCACGGTAAGAACCTGTAGTTAAGAAACTGCATTACTAAGCACAACAGGCTGAAGTTTTTCTCAAAATAAAATACTTTAATATGATCAAACCACAAGAATTATTTTATAAACAAAATAACCCCACTGCCAAATAGAAAAGCTGAGCAACTCAACAGGTTAATCTTCCGAGACAAATTTTTTATTTACATGTTCTTACTATTCCTTTTGAGAACTGTTGTGCATTTTTAGACTTTGCCAATTTTTTTTACAGATGATATGCCTGCTGGACAAACTCCGCACACTGTTCTTCTTTTTGCTCACAACGATCTTGTGGATGCTGTTCAGCCTGGTGATAGGCATGTATTCTTGGTCTTCATATGTGCATGTGTCATTTCTTGCATTTGACTGTCTGTGCAGCGAATAAAAATGATAATGTGATGATGTGTGATAGACCATTGCATGTTCACGTGTTGAATGTAATTTTTTTTAAGAATGAACTGAACTCGTGTAGATATTTTACACTGCAAACATATGCAACTAACTGAGAAATTACCATTGAATTTGTTGTTATTGCGTTAATGAAAAGAATGTTTACAATTGCTTTCAAAGCGCTTGTTTTTTATGTTATAGGTTATTTTCTGGTTGTTGAACTTCTTTTAAAACAGAATGTGTACTTGAAACATAAAGAACTTTAGTCAAACCACGAAGAACTTGACCTATATACTTACCCCCTCTTTTTATTCTACTATTTCCTTAATATTTGTAATGGGCCTCGAGATTTCTCCAGGAGTGAAAGAGTTGTCGCTTTTGTTTTCTTTCATTTGTGTTTTTATTCCAAGAATTAAATATTGGTCATGGCTGGACGAGATACTAGACGTTTTAACATACATTGTTCATGAATAAATGAAGGAATGAATGAATAAATAGATGAATAAATGAATGAACTTCTACTGATAGAAATACAAATATCTTACTAGTTTTGTACTTTATGCGACCCAAATCAAGCAGGGCCTACTTATCTAACTTGGGCCGCTTAAAACAACATAAGAGAACAATTTGGTTATTTACAACTAAATCAGTGCATAAAACGAAATCATTTTTGTAAATTCAAACTTTTCACATTTCAGAGTAACAGTTACTGGAATCTTCCGAGCTCTACCAATGAGAGTGAACCCTCGTCAAAACAATGTCAACTCTGTTTACAAAACCCATATCGATGTGATTCATTTTCGTAAAACCGACAAGAAGAGATTGCGCGAAAGAGATGCAGATGGGTAATTTGCTAACAATTTTCAATTTTACATGTATTATGTATAAGGTCAGAGTAGTAAGGCCGTTGAGAGGATTTTGATGCCCTAGAGTAAAACAGACACAACCTCAAATAGAGAGGTGTCGCCCTGCATTAATCACCGCCCTGAACAAATTACTTTAAATTTGTAAGAGCTCTATGATGTAACCTCAATCTACTGTAGATACACACTATAAGTTCACTCGTTTCAAAAGAATGAACTAAATCGCTTATAACTTAGGAATGAATTAACCAATTTCGTCCAGAATAAATTGTCGGGCATAATTTGATCCTTTAGCAGCATAATGATATATCACTTATGGTAATTCGCACAGTTTTCTTATAAATCGGCGAAATGTCCCACCGTTTTCTGGGTCACCGGGTGTAAATTTTTAAGGGCTATTTTTTGACGAAATTTTGCTAATTCATTTTAAGATTTCGATTCTATTAGAATACGGTGTCTGTGTTTTTGATTCTCCAGTCTGATTATCGAGTTTTGATGTAAGATTCGACTCTCAAGCCAATAAATCTTTTTTTTTTAATTCAGAGCTGTTGGTTAAAGCCCAATCAGGGTCCATACACCATAACAAAATGTATTTTTAATTTTTTACACTCAATTTTAATATAGATATATATATATATATAAATGAATATAGATATATATATATATACATAAAAAACAAAAACAAAAACAAAACACAACGTTCCCAGATAAACTGAGGCGGCACCACGCTCCTCCACATAGCTCCGATTACAGATTGAATGACTATCGCCACCATTGCTACTCTTAAAATTTGGGGAGGAACACAATTTTTCATCGCTGTCTTCACTGAGCAGCTTACTTGCTGGGCAATATGCAAGCACACATGTTTTCAAGTGTCATTGTTGAGCACCAAAACTAAAAAATGTTTTCACCCTCTGTAAAGAAAAACAAAACATAATGGATGAACATATATGATGTTTAAGATTGATTTTGAGTTGTTCACTGTTGTGAGTG
>JAYJMH010051159.1:0-13562 GCA_036873815.1 Phacellophora camtschatica | reverse complement strand
GCATAGGCATAATCATTGCTATCTTTTACGTTTTCAGAAAACACAGGTGCTTTATAAGTGTTTGTTGAAACGGGTTTAGTGGTTGAAAAACCTTGTAATCCATAGGCAAAAGGAAGACTCCAGGTAGTAATGTCATAAGTTAAAGAATCTGATAACTTAGGGTTGTATTCTAATAAAACGCGAGCCATTTTCCCTTTAGGCTGTTGTGTGCTAACAACTAAATCTTGCGGTGTTACATTTAGTTTTTTTCCATTATAAAGAATATTATGAGAAGTCAAATCGTAATATAGGTTATTTTGAATATCTTTATATATTTTTAATATATCGTACTGTTGTTGTGTGTTGTATATATTTAAACTTTTATTCATTAATATATGCAGTAAAACATATAGTTCAGACCATTCACCTTTATTACCCTTCATTTTGTTTCTCCATATAAGTTATCAATGATTTTGCAATATGAAAAACACAGTCAATTGCCACTGAATTACCTAATTGTTTCATTGCTTGGCGGTTAGATACAGGAAAAAAGAATTTTTCATCAAAGCCTTGAAGTTTTTTTCCATGCTCTTCATTTATTCTTACTACTTTCCCATCAACATAGTAATGCTCCCAATTTCTTCGGTCTGTTATAGGTGAGCCTCTGCCTCCAACTCTAAGTGTAAATCCAATTTCTCTGGAGCATTCACCGCCTAGTATGTCTGACATATTATATTTTAAAGGGATTTTCCCCGGAAAATAAAAATCATTGAGTTTATCATTTAAAACTCCGACCATATAGAGCCTTGCCCTATGTTGTGGTAAACCATAATCGCTAGCTTTAATAATTTGATAAAAAAAAGAATAGCCTAATTCCTGCAATGTGTTTTTGATAACAGAAAAAGTATTGCCATTATCATGTTTTAATAAATGACGTACGTTTTCTAAGAAAAAAGCTTTAGGTTTTTTGTCTTTTAAAATCCGAGCAATTTCAAAAAATAATGTTCCCCTTGTATCCTTAAATCCTTTTCTATAACCTGCTTGAGAAAATGGCTGACAAGGAAATCCGGCACATAAAATATCAAAATCTGGAATACTCTTTGATTCTATTTTAGTTATATCACCCTTTGGAACATCTTTATAATTATAAACATATGTTTGACAAGCATAATGATCTATTTCAGATGAAAAAACAACCTCGCATCCATTTTTTGTAAAGCCTTGACGAATACCGCCAATTCCAGCAAATAAATCTATTATCTTATAATTAGCTATTTGACGTACCCCACTACTTCTAGCAAATAAATCTATTGTTTCCTGATTATCTATTTCAACCATAACCTTTTCCTTTTTCTTGCGTATTTGCAACGAATATATACTATTTATTCGGTGGTGTATATATCCAAAAATGACGTAAACAGGCGTTTACTGTTTGTTTTGTTGTAATATTGCCGATATGCCCACAAGGATTATGCTTAGCAATAATATCAAGCTGGATATAGCATTGACTTCGGGGGTGACGCCCGCTTTTAACAATCCGTATATGTACAACGGTAATGTGGTAACACCCGGTTGGGCAACCATCATTGTGATTATAAAATCATCCATAGACATAACAAATGCCAACATAAAGCCTGCGATAATACCGGGAAATAACAATGGTAACGTGATATGGATAAACACTTTTATCGGGTGGGCGTATAAATCCGAACCTGCGTGTTCCGTGTCCGTTGATGTGTTTTGCAATCGGGCGTATATGGGGATAAACGCAAACACTATGCAAAATGGTAAATGTGCCAGCATTATATTTAATATGCCTGCACTTAACCCTATCAATGAAAATAATGCCAATGTGGAAACTGCGGTTAATATTTCAGGGATAACCAATGGCATATGGAAAAAAATGTAACTGGATTGCTTGTATTTAAAATTCGGCGAACGGCTGTACCCTATGGCTGTTATTACGGCGATGATTGTGGCGGTTACCGATACGCATACCGCTATTATCAGGCTGTTATACGTGGCTTCTAATATGGCGGTATTGGCAAAGACTTTGTAAAACCAATCCAATGTAAAGCCCGCCCAAACCGATGTGGAACGACCAGAATTAAATGAAAATATTATCAAATAGATTAAGGGAAAATATAAAAAAACATAAAACAAAAATGTGATTTTGCCAAATCCTGATATGTGCAAGGGGGGGTTAATCTTCTTCATTGTGGTATCCATATTCCTGTATTGCGCGTTGTCTTTTGTTGGATAATAACAAGGCTTGTAATAATAAAAATAATCCTATCAGTGCGAAAAATACTACCGACAGGACGGCACCAAAGCTCCAATCATAACCAGAGGAAAATTGGGTTTTTATCAAATTGCCTAGCATAACGTTTTTACTGCCCCCCAATACGTCTGGGGTAATGTACGACCCCATACCGGGGATAAAGACTAATACGGAACCTGACAACAGGGCTTGCTTGTTTAACGGGATAATCACGTATCGCAAGCTGTGCCATTGATTGGCATATAAATCTTGGGACGCTTCTATCAATCCTTTTGGCAGGCGTTCTATGGATGCGTACAGGGGCAGTATCAATAAGGCTATGTACGAATATATCATACCGATTAAAACTGCCGATTGTGTGTATAATATTTCTATTGGGGACTCTATCACCCCTAACCATAACAAGAAACTGTTTATCAAGCCGTAATCTCTTAGCACGCCTATCCATGCTAGGTTGCGAATTAATAAATTTGTCCAAAAGGGGATGGTGACTAATAACAATAATATTGTGCGACGCTTTGCGGGCTGTACTGCGATGTAATACGCCACGGGAAAGCCTATCAATATGCACCCTGCAACCGTATATAATGCTAATGCTATCGATCGGATAAAGACTTCTATATAGGTAAAGTCTAAAACTCTGTTATCATCAAAATCATAATCATAGAAAAGTTTTATATAGCTGTCTGTGGAAAATTGCCAGATTATTCCGCCGTAATCCGCAGACGTCAAAAAGGAATATGCTATGACCAAGAACAAGGGAACCAAAGTCATAAAGCCCACCGTGCCTAATCCTAATGCCATATGTTTTTTGTAACCGCCCATAATACTAGCTTTTCTTTATCTGGCGAATACCGTCAAGGGGAACGGATACAATGACGCTGTCCCCAACGCTGATGGGTTTATTGTCTTGGCGATGTTGTTGTCGCACGTCCATAATTGTGCCTATATCCAATTGTACTTGGTATAAACTGTCAAAGCCCTGATAATCGGCGACTATAACCTTGCCCTTTTCTAAAATAGTGCCTTGCGGTACGCCTGTTATTTCTGAAATTGGGGATATGCCTAACTTTTCTGGACGTATGCCCAATACCGCATTATCGTTGGCTGTCATCCCATTCCACGAGTCGCCCAATATATTGACTTCGCCAATAAAATCTGCAACAAAAAAGTTCTGTGGGTGTTCGTATACATCTTTTGGCTTTCCCACCTGTTGGATTTTACCATCCGATAGGACTGCTATTCTGTCCGATAATGCCATAGCTTCTTCTTGGTCGTGGGTTACAAAAATAAAGGTGATTTTTGTTTCTTTTTGAATGCGTTTTAATTCTAACTGCATTTGTTTGCGTAATTTGTAATCCAATGCCGATAATGGTTCATCCAACAACAATACATCAGGTTCACACGCCAAAGCACGTGCAAGCGCTATACGCTGTTGTTGCCCCCCTGATAAATCAGCAGGATACCGGTTCGCCAGATGTGATAACTTTACCATTTTCAACATAGAATTAACACGTTTTGCAATAAAGCTTTTATCTTTGCCCAACATTTTCAATCCAAAACCGATGTTTTGTGCAATGGTTAAATGTGGAAACAGAGAATAGGATTGAAATACTGTGTTTAAATGACGACGATACGCCGGCACATTTTCCACGCTGTCCCCATACAATACTATACGCCCAGAATTTGGAATATCAAACCCTGCTATCAATCGTAATAAAGTGGTTTTACCACACCCAGAAGGTCCAAGCAGTGTGAAAAATTCATTATCATAAATTTTAAGCTTCATTTCATCAACCGCCAGAACCATATCCCCTGCTTTGTCAATAAAGCTTTTAGATACGCTCTGTAACTCTACTGCGACACCCCCGTCATAGGTTGTAGAGTGTGGCGGAACAAGTTTTGGTTTATCCAAGCCCAAAACATTTTTTAAAATACTCCACATGGCATTCCCTTTTTCAGTATTCGTAATTAGCGTTTTATTTTTTTCCACGCTTTGTTTTGCAATTTTTTCACTTTTACAGGGCAACTTTGCTGGAAAACAACTTTTGTACCCTTAGGCGCTCGGATTTCTGGAGCATTTGCAATATCACCGCTTAGATATTTTTTAACCCCTTTGATTGGCACATCATACCCGACATAATTTATTTGTTGTGCCGTATGTTTTGCCGTATAGTAAAAATCCATAAATTGTAATGCTAAATCCACATTTTTTGCCCCAACAGGAACCGCCATAGTATCCACCCACGCCGACACACCTTCTTTGGGGTACACATATTGTAACGATGGAGTTGTTTTTCGCCCCCTTAATACGGACCCATTCCAAGCAGCGTGGATATAAACATCTTCATTGCTTAGAGTGTTTTCTATTGTATCGCTGTTATAAGTTTTCACGTCCCGTTTTTGTTTTCTGAAAGCCTTTACCGCTTCCTTGTAATGTTTTGGGTTTTGTGTACATAAAGGATAGCCTTTATACATAAAATAAATCATTATATTTTCTTCGGCTTCGGAAAACATACCCACTTTACCATTGGCAATTTTAGGTGGATTAAATAGTGTTTCATAGCTGTTAACAGTCTTTGATATATATTTGGTATTGATAGCAAAAGACGTTGAACCCGTAATAAACGGAACCGTATATTGTGATTTTTTATCCCAAGGCAAAGATGTATACTTATGCACCAGATTTTTGTAATTTTTTAATTTATTTTTATAGTCTATTTTTTGCAGTAACTTTTCTTTGATAAAGATAGGCACAAAATTGCCCGACGGCATTATAATGTCATATCCCCTTGCCCCGCTTTTAAGCTTTGCTAGCAAAGTATCATTACTGTCAAAACTGTCTATTACAACCTTTACACCTGTTTTCTTTTCAAAATCGGTGATGAGTTCTGGCGACATAGTATCTGTCCAGTTGTAAATATAGAGTTTAGAAGATGTATTTTGTGCGATGGCGTAATTGGAAAATAGTGTCCATACGGATAATACACATACGATTATTGCGTGTGTTTTTTTCATTGATGTATCCCTTTGTGAAATGAGTTATTTTTATGATTATACTATATCAATAGTATGCACTTCCCATAAAGATTACATAAATCCTTGAACCTGTTCTGCGATACAGACATCTAAAAGTCTGCGATTTTTCAAAAAAATTCGCATTATTTATCCCAATATACCTTACGTTTAGATATTAAGCAATCTACACCAACCCCTTGCGGTGTTAAAAAAGCCATCAAATCTTTATCACGACGATAATGCAACACCGTCGTTTTGTTTAATTTTCCAACAAAATTCCACTTGCTGAAGCCTTCCTCTCGTATTGCCATACAACTGGTTTTAAAGCTGTAGGTTTCCGTGTAATTAATATCACATTTTCCCGTGTCTTTGTTAAAAACAGATGTAAGCGTTATATTGGAATCCGTTCCATTATAATCCACAACCATTATTACCGTTGCGGAATGTGCGACAGGGTTTTTAGGGTGAAAGTTTGGCAATGTTCTATATGGACGCCCCCTGAATATATCTTTTTCAATAGATGCCAACGCTTTTATACAGGTTTTATTTTGCATACCTGATAACCCATTAGACAACGTAACCTGTGCGTTTGAAAAGGTAAGCATTGCACAAAAAAATGTAGCAACCAAAGAGAGTTTTATTTTCCAAGTACCATTCATTTTATGTATCCCCACGCCCAATTAAATATAGCATTACTGCCGATTAAAATGTTATATATTGAAATATACATAATAGATTGTAAAAAGACTTTTTTCGCCCATTTTACTTCGTTTTTACCATCATATTGAATACTGGTTTTCAACCAATGCAATCCAGTGGCAACCCCAATAATGGTAACAATCGGGTTCGTATAACCCAAATATCCAAAAATGGCGACCAATATCACATAAAGTGCAATATGAATGCACATGGAATAATACGTGCGTTTAAAGCCTTTTGCAACTGGTAAAACTTGAATATTGGCTTTTTTATAATCGCTAAGCCTAAACAATGCAATTGCATAAGAATGAGGCATTTGCCATATAATGAAGATAGCCAATAACAAAGTTTCAGGTATTCCAAAGCTTTGCGTTACTGCACTATAACCAAGTACAGGTGGCATTGCCCCAGAAAAACTGCCGACAAACGTCCCATAAATACTGTTGCGTTTTGTCCATAAGCTGTATGCAACAACGTATACAAAAAAAGCAAAAACCCCCAATGTAAATGGGATAACAGATGTGTAGAAATATAAAGTGGAAAACCCAATTCCCATTAAAACCGTACCGTACAATAGTGCAGAGTTTTTAGAAATAGCCCCTGTGATTAAAGGGCGAGTTTGCGTACGTTCCATAAGGCTGTCTATATCAACATCAATGACATTATTAAACACACACGCCGATCCGATAATACAAACCAAGCCGACAACAACCGCCGTAAAAGTTATAATATCAAAACTGCCATTGGCGGCTAAAAAATAACCGCCAATACCAGAAAATAAATTACCGCCTATAATACCAGGCTTTGATAAGTGTAAATATTTTTTTATCATATAATAAACTGCCTAAAACTGTCTAAAACTGTCTAAAATTAAAATCCGATTTGCATATTTGTCAATAAATGCCACATAACCCAAACCGTACCCAATAATATAATCAGTATTTGTATTATAGCAAAAACGCCGCTGACAATATCCCAAGTTCTGTCAGGTGTATTTTTCAAGTGTAAGAAATATACACATTGCATAAATATTTGCAAACCAGCAGATACTAGCAATATAACGATTGCCAATCTGCCCGTTGCAGCACCCGTCATAACAACGCCAAAAGATACGGCAGTTAATAATATTGACCACGCCAATCCTCTGATATAATCAGACAACGTGCCGTGTGGTATATTTGATTTGTGATTTCCCATATTACAATACTCCCAATAGATATACTAATGTAAATACAACAATCCATATCAAGTCCAAGAAGTGCCAAAATAGGCTTAGACTTGATAGGCGTGTTCTGTTTTCTTCGCTTAATCCATCTCGTTTAAAGTGTACAAATAATATCAACATCCAAATAACACCAGATGCCACGTGCAATCCGTGGGTGGCAACCAAGGCAAAGAAAGCAGCCCAATATCCGTTTGTTTGGATTGTAGCTCCTTCGCCCACCAAGTGTGCAAATTCATATATTTCCATACCCAAGAAAGCCAAGCCCAATGCCATAGTTACAAGTAACCATTGCACTGTTTTTTTCAGGTTATCGCTGTGCATTGACAACATCGCTAAACCAAAGGTGAAGCTGCTTGCCAATAACAATACTGTTTCCCAAAGAACAAATCCTGTATTAAATAAATCTTTGGGCATAACGCCTAATTCGGTAGGCATCGGCGCCATTGTCGCATAAACCGCAAACAATGTTGCAAATAACATACTGTCGGTTAATAAATAGATCCAAAATCCAAAGACCGTATCTCCACTGTAATTTACGTGGTGATTATCCACGTAAGTTTTAATTTTATTTTTTGTGCTCATACCATTCACCTTATTGTCTTAATGCTTTTAATTTTTCTTCAATTACAGCACCAGTCATATTTTTACCATAGATGGATTCCAAAGACTTTCTGTGTTCTGCTTCTATTGCCTTAACTTCTTCTGCTTCAACATAATAATCTTTGTTTTTGCGGAAAGAGTGCAATATCCACGCTGCTATCGTTCCAACAAATCCAAGGATAACCATCCACCAAATATGCCATATAAATGCGAAACCAAACATTGTAACAAAACCACCAATTACTGGTCCGCCCCAACTGTTAGAAGGCATATGAATACGTTCGTATTCTTCTGGTTCTACATATGCAACATCATTTTGTTTTCTGAACCAGAATTCATCTCTTTCATTGAAATAAGGAATTTTTGCAAAGTTATAAAATGCAGGCGGAGAAGATGTCGCCCATTCCATTGTACGACCATCCCATGGATCACCCGTTACATCTTTGTATTCTGGTTTATTGCGATTACGGAAACTGTAATAGAAATTCCAAACCTGTGTTGCAACAGCCAAACCAATTACACCAACGCCAAATGCCGCAAATATAAAGAATGGTTGCCAATCAGGGTCGCTGTAATGATTTAAACGACGTGTAGCACCCATAAATCCAACCAAGTAAATCGGAACGAATGCAGTGAAATACCCAACGCACCATAAAATAGCCGACCATATACCAATTTTATCATTTAATTTAAAACCAGTCATTTTTGGCCACCAGAATGTAACACCTGCGAAATATCCAAACACCGCACCACCGATAATCGTATTATGGAAATGGGCAATTAAGAATAAAGTGTTGTGCAATACAAAATCTGCTGCAGGAATTGAAAGCATAACGCCCGTCATTCCGCCAATAGTAAATGTAATTAAGAACACAACAACCCATGCCATATGTGCTGTAAATTGAACACGCCCTTTATACATTGTAAACAACCAGTTAAAGATTTTCACACCTGTTGGAATAGCAATTGCCATTGTTGCAATGCCGAAAAATGCGTTTACGCTGCCACCAGCACCCATTGTAAAGAAGTGATGCAACCAAACAAGCATAGACATTATCGAAATACATACGGTTGCATATACCAACCCTACATAGCCAAAGATTCTTTTGCGTGAAAACACAGGAACAACTTCGGAAATAGCACCAAACCCAGGGATAACTAACAAGTATACTTCGGGGTGACCCCACGCCCATACCAAGTTTACCCATTGCATTTGATTACCACCCAAGTCGCTGGTAAAGAAGTGTGTTCCAAAATATCTGTCAAGTGTCAACAATGCGATTGCAACTGTAAAGATTGGAAATATTGCAGCACCGATTAAGCAAGCTGAAAAAGTACACCATGTAAATACAGGCATTTTCATCATCGTCATACCAGGCGCACGCATACGTAATATTGTTGTAATAAAGTTTACAATTGTCAGCGTAGTGGCAATACCAGATATTTGGACACTCCATATCCAATAATCCACACCAACCCAAGGACTTAACTCTATACCAGAAAGAGGTGTATATACTAACCAACCCCCATTGGCAAATTCACCTATGCCCAATGACAAGTTCATCAATATCACAGCCGCCATAAACAACCAAAAACTTAGATTGTTTAAAAATGGAAATGCCACATCCCTTGCACCTATTTGCAGGGGTGTTAACAAGTTCCAGAACCCTGTAACAATCGGGGTTGCAACGAAAAATACCATAATCACACCGTGTGCGGTAAAGATTTGGTCATAGTGTTCAGGTGGTAAAAATCCAGCACCCTCGCCCGTTGCACTTAAGGCATTTGCTTGATGCAATCGCATTAACACCGCATCGGCAAAACCACGCACTAACATTACAAAGGCAACGATTAAATACATCGCACCTAATTTTTTATGGTCCACAGTCGTAAACCATTCGCTCCACAGGTATCCCCACAGACGTTTATATGTCAAAAGACCAACAAGACCAGCCCCCAACAACCCTACAACAGCCAACGTCACCAATACAATTGGATCTGATGGGAACACGTCCCAATTCAGTTTCCCAAAAATCGGATCAGGATCGGTTACTATAATTCTTTCTTTTACAGACATTTTTTAATTCCTTACCTTTTAATTGTGCCCAGAATATTTGCGTATGATATTTTCAAATATTTGCGGATCTACTATATCAGAAAAATACTCTACTTTATGATTGCGAGATTTTTTCTTTAAACGCTTGTATGCGGCATCATCAAATACTTGAGACGATTGTCTTACCTTTTCAACCCATACATCATAGCCCGCATTATCAGTAGCATGAACTTTAAATTTCATACCAGAGTGTCCATAACCAATATAATTTGCAGAAATACCTTCCATCACTTTTTTCTTTTTAGACATTAAATGTAAACGGTTTTCCATGCCTGTCATTGCATATAACATACTGCCCAATTCTGGCACTGAAAACGCAGCCATTCCGCTGTCCGAAGTTAAAATGAATTTAATGGAAGTATTGACAGGTATCGCAATTTCATTAACTGTAGCGATGTCTTCTTTTGGATAGAAAAATACCCATTTCCAATCTGTTGCCAATACTTTAATCGTGATTTCACGTTTTTCAGTATTTTCATATTTCCCAACCAAAGAAACACGAGGGTCCATTGAATACGATGTCTTGTATGCAATTGTTGCCAAAACGGCAATAATACATATTGGAACACCCCAAACAATAACCTCTAATATGGTAGAGTGACTCCATTCGGGTTCATATTTTTCAGTCGTATTTTTTTCTCTGTATCTGTATGGTATGTACACAGACATAAACAATACGGGAATAACAACGATAAGCATAATTGCCACAACAAACAATATCATATCGCCTTGTTCTTGCCCCAATTGACCGCCAGAATTGAACATAATCATACGTTCGCAACCGCTTAGAATCGAAGCAATGCCTAGTATAGTTAAAACTTGTAATAATTTTTTCATTTTTCTTAATGTCCTTAATTATTGTATTACTCACAGACGCATAGTAACGCTATATCTTCTTTTTTGCAATAAAAATTATTGTGATATTGAAAAAATACTGCTTTAAATCAAGGTTTATTATCTGTTGTTTTATTTTGATATATTCACAATCTGAAAGAAAGCCTGTTTTACTTGAGTTCCATTATATAGTATTATACATATATATAGAAATAGGAAATTTCAAAAGCAAAAGGACGGCTTTATGCATATATTATTAATTGAAGATGATGTTCGCCAGAGCAACTATATACAAAAAGGCTTGCAAGAACACTCTATAATCGCCACTACGACTACAGACGGCAAGGACGGTTTGTTTTTGGCAACAACAGAAAAATACGATTTGATTATATTGGATCGTATGTTACCCAGCGTGGATGGATTGACCATATTACAGACGTTGCGTGCCAGTGATACCACAACCCCAGTGTTGTTATTAAGTGCATTGGCAGATACGCAAGATAAAGTACAAGGATTACAAGCAGGGGCGGACGATTATTTAACCAAGCCTTTTTCTTTCATAGAGTTATTGGCAAGAATAAAAGCATTACATCGTCGCTCTACGGGGGTGAATCCTTTGGAATCTACGGTGAATGCAAAAAATATCTCGTTAGACATTCTGACCCGTAAAGCACGTTGTAACAATGAAATTATTGATCTGATGCCCAGAGAGTTTAAGTTGCTAGAGTACTTAATGCGTAACAAGAATCAAATCGTCAGCCGTACAATGCTTTTAGAGGCCGTATGGGAATATCACTTTGATGCACAAACAAATGTGATAGATGTGCATATCAGCCGACTTCGGAAAAAGATTTCTGATAATGATTCTAGTATTATCCAAACTGTGCGGGGGGCGGGTTATATTATAGAAGATTAAATTTTGCAAGGTTTGGTTTTGCAAGATTGGGCTTTCAAGGTTTGGTTTTGCAAGATTGGGCTTTTCCAAATATATTCCCCAACGATTACGATAAATACATTACAAAGCAAATTACAAAGCAAATTACAAAGCAAATTACAAAGCAGGTTACAATGGCACTTCAAAAATATTATCATAGTTCTAGTTTTAAAATGGCAAGTTTATTCACACTGTTACTAGGATTTTCGGGGCTATCATTAGGGTACTTTTTATACGATTACAATACACAAAATTTTATCCGTGAAACACAATATGTATTAGATGCAGAATTACGCCATACCTTGTCTATAATGCAAGAAAAAACTCTGTCCCAACGCAGTTCTTATGTATCTTCTTTGCAACCTGCCGCCGCCAAAAAAAATAACAATGCACAGAATAATTCAGCCATCA
The DNA here is from genome assembly GCA_036873815.1 of Phacellophora camtschatica. Taxonomy (NCBI): domain Eukaryota; kingdom Metazoa; phylum Cnidaria; class Scyphozoa; order Semaeostomeae; family Ulmaridae; genus Phacellophora; species Phacellophora camtschatica. Next base: position 1,465 of record JAYJMH010051159.1, on the reverse strand, counting down.
CCCACAATGAAAATGCTATAAAATTTACCCATTACGACAAAAACTTTACTGTGCTGGCTGGTTCTCCATTGCCTATGGACAGAGCAATGCAAAGCTTGACCGCAGGAATATTAACCGTTTCATATAATACACCAGAAGGCTATCGCCCATTTGCCATAAAAATTCATACATTTTCCGATGGATCACGGTTGTTAATTGGTCGTGATATTTATGAGCTAACCCGTAATCGCCAAGTCTTAAATTGGAGCGTTGCCATTATCACTATTTTAATATTAACCGTTATTGGTATCAGTTTTTATATCAGCACCTTTGTCGTAAAGCAAATAAACACAATCGCCAGTACTGCACAAAAAATAATAGATACAGGGGATATTTCCCAACGCATAATAGTGGATAACTCTTGGGACGATTTAAGCAATTTAGCCCATACACTGAATATATTATTGCACAAGATAGAACAACTGATGTTGGGTATCAGAGATGTAAGTGATGCTATTGCCCACGATTTACGCACCCCATTAACCCATTTACGCAATCAGCTGGAAACAGCCCGCACAACCCCGCCAGATTCCGAAACTATTCAGACAATGTTACAAGATGCCGATACGCTTTTATCTACCTTTAACGCTTTGTTGCGTATATCAAAAATAGAGAAAAGCAAACGCTATACAACACTAGAAAAAGTAAATATAACCTTGTTATTACAAGATGTAATAGAGCTGTACAGCCCGATTGCAGGTTTAAAAGATATACAATTGGAATGGCTAGCCCCCTATAAAAGCAATCGCCCTGTATACATATCAGCAGACAAAGATTTGTTATTTCAAATGTTTGCGAACTTGATTGACAATGCAATTAAGTATTCTGATAATAATAACAGGGTTACCATAAATACTGCGTTGTCAAAACATAGTGTCCGCATTACGATTGCGGATAAAGGCATCGGCATAAAACCCCAAGACCGCACAAAAGTTTTTGACAGATTTTATCGATGTGATTACAGCCGAACCGAACAAGGCAACGGATTGGGATTAAGTTTAGTATGGGCAATTGTGCAACATCACAATGCAACGATTGAAATATCAAATACATTCCAAACCCAACCCCACGGCACAACCTTTACAATAGACTTTGACAAAGTGTGAAATTAAACTGCATATTATTCCCTTTTATTATTACTGTATTTTTTCACAAGCACTTCCGATAAGACGTGGGACGGTTTTTCGCATAACACGTCATAGGCTTGTTTTGCGGTTAGTCCTTCGAACATTTCCCAAGCCATTTCTTCGGTAATATGGGCGTGCGGTGCAAAATATGCGGTGAAAGGGTCTTCGGACTCTTCGCCTGCCCCGTTTTCGTCCGTGTCCCCACCTTGTAAGGCTTCGTCAACAGTTTCCGCACGTGTGGCATATTCGGCGATTTTGCACAGCTCTGTAATATGTGCCAAAGCCCCCAAACAGGTTTT
>JAYJMH010051148.1:0-13564 GCA_036873815.1 Phacellophora camtschatica | reverse complement strand
ATCGATAAATTAACTAATCACTGCGATCATTGTAATCAGTGATTGTCGCTATGAGTAGTGACGTATTAATTAAGACTGGTATGATATGATCAACGATAGATATTTTTTTGAATTCCATTCTTTAACGAATCAACTAATCAATCAATAGAATAACCAATCAATTAACCAACCACTGCGATCATTGTAATCAATGATTGTCGCTATGAGTAGTGACGAATTAATTATCACTGGTATGATATGATCAGCGATAAATATTGTTTTGAATTCCATTCTTTAACGAATCAACTATTCAATCAATAAATTAACTAATCACTGCGATCATTGTAATCAGTGATTGTCGCCATGAGTAATGACGAATTTATTATCACTGATATGATATGATCAGCGATAAATATTGTTTTGAATTACATCCTTTAATGAATCAACTAATCAATCAATCAATTAACTAGTCACTGCGATCATTGTAATAAATGATTGTCACCATGAGTAGTGACAAATTAATTATCCACGATATGATTTTGATCACCAATAAACATTTTTTTTTAATGTCCCCTTTGACGAATCAACTAATCAACCAATCAATCGAGTTACCAATCATTGTAATTAATGATTGTTACCATGAGTAGTGACGAATTAGTTATCAACAATATGATATGATAATCGATAAACACTGTTTTGAAATATGACAATGTAGTTGAGATACTAGATTGTCTACAAGATTGCTTTTTCTTTAACTTCAAAACAGGTATGGCTACGACATTCTTCTTGATTCTGAGCTTAAGCCGTAAGTTTTTAGTTTAGTTCACTGCTAGTTTGTTTCAAATGTTCAACGCTCAAACAATTTGATTTTTTTTAAATGGCAGAAAAGATAGTAAAAGATAGAATAATAGTAAAGTTTGATTACCTCACTGCCTGAATAAAATGCGCTGAAAGAACTCATTCCAGAGCATTTTTTAAAGTTTGTGAATTTTCCACTATTTCTGAAATAACATCTGACCTACGTAATACTATGATCGATTCAACGCTTCTTACGTCCATGTGCCATGGTGCTCTTTCAAAAATGTTGTTCAGGATATTTGTGGATACATGTCTGAGAAGCTTATGATCTATAGCATAGTAGTATTTGTGCTATGACAAAGTGCTATGACACTTTTGACCTATTGATGAATATCTTTTGACCCATGACCAAATAGTTTTGACTCATGACCGAATTGCTTTTGGCCCACAACTGAATAGCTTTTGACCAATGAACTATTAGCCTTTGACCTATGGACAAATAGTTTTTTCATGTTAGTTAATGGTATTTTTCCATGTCATTTTTCACACATATGACATGTCACGGTTGCTTATAGACAATTACTTTGTTCATTTCAGATGGTTAGTGGAAATAAATGCATCACCTTCGTTGACGGCGAGTAACACGGCTGATTATGATCTGAAGTATGCGCTGCTAACTGATCTCGTCAATGTGCTAGACTTGGAAGGGAGGTAAGTAGGGAAGGATTATATTCAATATTAAAACTAAGGCAAACAACAAGGTCAACAAGAAATCCAAACTAATCGATTCATCTCAGACCAACAGGGCAGATTTTGTTAACAATAGTGAAATTTACACGCCAATTTCAAAGCCATTAGCCACTGAAGACAAAGCGCGTTCTCTCAAGCAGAAAGTCAAATTATACGAAGCCATGTTTTAATCTTCTGGTTGAGAGAGTTCACTTTGTCTTGAATAGCTAATCGCTTTTGTAAAATTTCAATATTGTTGAAAAATTTGGCCTTTGTTTCACAGACCTAATCAAGACACAGACAATCTTATTCCCAGGACCGCAGTCTTGGAATGCTTTGATTTTTAATGATTTCGAATTAGCAACAAATATCCAAACATTCAAAAGGTTAATAAAACAATAAAAAGGACCAACATATAATTGTAACTTTTGCAAGTTATTTGAACACTGATTTTGAGGCTTTATTTAAGAATCTACGATCTATTAATGCGTTTTAGCGTTATTTAGTAGTTAAAGAATTAAAACGCCCTGTACATTATATTATCTTTAAATCTAATCTGAAAATTACAAATGAACTTTATTAATGTTTTTCAGAACGTTCTTAAGTATTTTTAGCATAATTCCAGTAGTCAATTATATTTTTGATATGGATTAGTTTCGTAGTTTAATATAATCCATTATATATTCGATCATGGAAAGTCTCAATGGACTGCTGTTTGAATCTATCATAAACAATCGTAGAGGATATTGTTATGCAGTTTTTCCAAACATCTAATCTCCTTTTTGAGTCACCCTGTCATTTTAAGCTCAGGACTGTGTGCCGTCGAAAATCTAAAACATTTCCCACCTAAAACTTTTGTGTGTTTAGGCTCACTCTCATGATAAAAATACTCGGTTTTTGTTGTCTGTAAATGGTCTGTTTTAAATAAAAATCTCTTTTGCGGAGGACATATGCACAAACTACGACTCATGTTTTAGAGACATTTTGGTTCGGAAGCACACCCTCATGAGCGGAACATACCCGGTCTTAAATATGATTTTTGCCCAACCGGCTTTTAAGTGTACTATAAAATTATTCTTCAGTAAAATGTTTAGCGTTGAAAATGTCTTACAACCGTGTTTTTGAAATTAATCGAAACAGATTTTACATATTGCGTAAATAATCAAATTGTTTTAGATTGACTGGCAAAGAGAAGAGACTTGGTGGCTTTGATTTATTATGGAATGACGGCCCTGTTACTATCGATGACATTGGGGCGGGTGATTGTTTGCCAGCATCTTCTTATACTTCTAATTCATTTCTCGGTAAGTGTATTGCGCAACACAATTTAAGATAATTTGCAAGAGAAGTATGACATGGTTCAGCATCATCTTTCCACGCGTTTAATGCATTTCTCGGTAAGTTTATTGCGCAACACAATTTAAAATTTAAAATAAGAGCAGTATGACATGGTTTAGCAGCACCGCTCCGTGCACCTATGTCATGGCATGGGGGTACATACAAACAAAAGCGAACGAACATACAAACTCAGATAATTTTTTATCATTAACTTTCGAAGTATTTTACTAATTGCAGCACCCTTGATATTTTAATGTTTTTCAAATACGTCATTAAGCCATATTCTTTTTCTCGGGGTGATTGCGGGTGATTGGTTACTAAAGTTGTGGGTTTTTCTACAGGTTGTTCCAACGAAAGAGAAAAGCAACTGAAACTTGTATACAAAAACTCTCAGCAGATGAAAAGGATTTGATTCTAAACTGTTTGCTGATTTGGTCGTTGTGAGTCAGTTATTTGGTCGTAATATTTTACCCGTCCAAATTCGGTCTTATCTTGTCACACCTGATAGATTTTGCATGGCACTAGCTATATTCCCGGCAAGCCAATGGCTGTGGACTCGTGTGTGGACGCATTACAGATATTGCATCTTGTAACACAAGCTGTGTGTCACGTTTTTTGGCAATAAATATGAAGTTTCAAACACCGTTTAAACTATGCCGCTACGAAACGAATACGGCATAGTTTCATGTTGGTTTGCGTAACTGAGATAAAGAATTAGTATCACCGTCAACGCTATGCCTGTACGAAAAGAATACATGTCTTACCAAAAAAGATGCTCCTGCACAAAACCGGCTGGAAGAACGTTTATGCGACAAAATGACGTGAAACATTCCGTACTCGACTATTTACAACATGCCGCGTTTGCGTGAAGCCAGATGTCGTATCATATTTTCGTTTCATGCAATGTGAATTTTATGAACTGTAGATGGGAGGACAACATGAAATGATCTCATGCCGTGCTCGTTTCATACTGGTAAAGTGCAAAGTGTAAGCTTTATTCTGTGCAAAGGGGCCAGGGCGATAAAGAGACATCGTTCAAGCGAGTCAATGCACTCTTTCTTGTGATGGGAATTCAACACGGCACGAAACAACACGGAGTGATTTCATGTCATGTTTGTTTCGTACTGGTAAAGTGTAAACTGTTCCTGAGGTAATTACAGAGAACGGCAACTGCAACTTCATATTTATTTTGATAACAGTTGCCTGAGTCAGTTGAATTAAGATTCTTTTACGCTTTATTTTGTACACAGGGGCCAGGGAGATTAAGAGACATCGTACGAGCGAGACAATGGACACTTCCTGTTCCGTCTATTACTCCTTGTAAGGGACTGTAAGATTGTGTCGATATTAAAGTCTAGAACGCGCAAAGTTGTTTTTTGTGGCAAATGTGGCGAACCATATTTTGGGTCAAAAATAAGAAATTACTGATAAAAGGCTCAAATGTTTGTTTTGCTTATTACTTAACTTTGTTGCTCTTTGTTTATTTATGTTTGAAGGATTTTCTAAGAATTATCTTCTAAAATTACAGATGATCGGTGTTATTTGCGGTTCCATTTTTTTGTTTTGGAGCCATTATTTTACCTAATGGTACAAAAACAGTCTGTTGGTGGTATTGGCTGTTCCAGATTACAGAATAGTAATCTTAAATGGAAATTCTCTGCTGAATTACTGAAACTACATTCCATTGGTCTTAGGTCTGTAGATCTCTCAGTCATTTTTAGCCATCTTTCGTGTATTGTTTACAAATTTATTGAGTTCACCTTTCAAAAGTACACCTACATCTACATAGGTTAATCAGCAACCTCAATGCTGAGGGCTCCGCTGATGAAATACGATTGGTCACTGCATGTACGGCTGTTTGGCAAAACTTGGTTGGAAACATATTCTTTTAATTGTTTTTTTTTGCATGTGATCATTTAAAACCTTTTTCTGTCGGACAGATCTCTCTTCGAAAAACCTTTTTGCCTCGCCCATTCCTCCGAACTAAGCTCCATCCCCCCCCCTCACACGCTCCTCTGCAGCGTCTTTTTAATTTTTTAAAGAATGTTTTTTTCCCGTATACGCTTTAACCAGTACACATCACAGATCAATGATACGCATAGCACCAAATTCCACGAAAATTGTAACCTCGTTTCCTCCTTCGCAGGTGGAAGAAAAAAATCCTTCGCAGGAAAAAAAGATTGATGCTGTGGAGGAGTACAACAGCGGAAAATTATTACTGCAAGCATAGAACGTGCTGTATACCTGTTGTAAAGCATATATGTATGATAATTTACATTAGCAAATAATACTGGGTGTGGCATATTTTATTGTTATGACAAGGTGTATTAAAATTTTGAATTGTAAAAAGTTGCATTTAATAAATTAATGTGGTTTGGGGTGTTTTCACATTTCGTTTGCCTCTTGTTTAAATCATGCTATTAGAAATCATATTTTCAATGCAGTTACTAACTTGTTTTTCTCAATTACGTCATGGTCTTCCCAGGCCTTCTGGTGATGGTTAAAGCATTTTCATAGTTCAATTGGATACTTTTTGCAATGTAATGCATAGGTTCTTGCGAATGAAACTTACATTTCTAAATTTTAGCCTGGTTGCTCGATGACAATGAGCTGTTGTTTCCCCACTGTCAAAACGGAATTTTTAAAGTCCAGAAATACTCAAAGCCATAAATATTTGACGAGAGGTTACTGCTGGTACAGTTATAAAATAAAAAAGTAACAATTTGACGTTATGTATCTACCTAAGTATAATATGTACATTTGGAGATAAGCGATTTTATACAAAACATATTATTAAAATAACAATGATACTACAAATATGAAACACATAACCAGGGTTGAATTGATAGTTGTAACTGAAGGTTGTATGGGCCTAAAGTTGGGATTCCTGTTGATCCTTTTTCTGGAAATAGATTAAAGATAGAAACTACCCCTCCCCTTGTACCTTTCTAATTAGTCCTTGTTTCCCTGCGCTCTTGGGCAGGTGTGACGCCACTTCCGTCAACATGGCAATACTATGGCTAGAATATTAAATTTAGCCACAGAAACCTGTTTACAATCAAACAACAACACAATCAAACTAGACTCACTACATAAGCTCCCTTTAATGAGTCTATAATCGAACATGTACGATGACTTGACTAAAATGTTTGCCTTGATTTCGTTTTTTTAAGAAACGCAAGGAAACAAAAAATCATGCAATAATTCAAACTTCTAATCTAATCCCAAAAACCAATTTTACAAAATAATGCTATTTTTGGTTACATAAACCTCAGAAACAACAAGAAATTTATCTTTCCCCAATATGCTGGAGGTCTCTTTTTGCTGTCCAGGAATGGAAGACTGGCGAGACGAGCAAAGCCTCGATTTGGATGCCTCTGATTCGTTTTGCAACAGTCTGGAGTTTGAATTTCTGGAGTTTGTGAGTGAGTTTTCCGCCAATTTCGCTGTAGTGTTGCTATCAGCAGCAAACCCCATTTCAGGTAAAACTCTCATCGATATGGCAGAGTTATCGACGCTTCTTGAATTTCGTGATGAAATTATTCCTTCAGATCCATAATTGCATTTTTCTGAGAAATTGAATGGCTGCACACGCTGCTTCCTGGAAGTCAAAAATATATCGTTGAATGTATATCAGACTAGAAAGCATTTTACATCTGACTTTACTCTCAAAGAGGATTGTGAGATTTAAGCCGTTCCAAATCTTATATTTTTACATGAAAACAACCAGAATAGATTTTATAACTATAGCGAAATTGACACCCCAATTTCAAAATGATTAGCCACTTACTTAAGCAGGAAATCAAAACATGGTTTTGTTTGTTTTGATTTTCTTCGTGAGAGAATTCCCTTTGTCTTGAATAGCTAATCGCTTTGAAATTGGCGTGTCGATTTCAATCTTGTTACAAAATCTACCCTTGTTCATGAAAACAGAGATGGTTTGCAGGGGGTAAGATTGGTATGCTGGAGTAAAATGAGTAGCGCCAAAAGATTTAATGTGAAATGTGGGCTGGCAAATCAACAGCCAAAATATCGAAATAGGTAGTTCTAATGATTGTAGTTCAAATGGAGTAAGATGTGTAATGCATGCAATATTAGTAATTGCTACAAGCTTACTCACTTTTTTCTGTTTTTGATTTTACGTTTTCAGCGTATTAAATGCTTCGTTGAACTCTGCTAGCTATTGCGAACAGGCAATATTTTCATTTGTTATGTACGAAGAATTTTTGGTACGCATTGGTATGGCTCTTGAGGCATATCTAGATCAATGACTCAGTCGGTCAGTCACTCACTCACCCACGAAGTAGCTAGGCAAATGCTTCTTTATCATGGGTTTGGTACTGGCAAACAGCTACTGGGATGAACATCAGCAAACTAATGACTAAAGATTAATTCTAATTCTTTTAAGACTAATGATTAAATTTGCGAAGAAATTTATTTCACATTTGGGTGGGTTTTCATGATGCCATTCGGGAACATGAACCATTTCAAGACATCTCCAAGACAATCTTAAAACATGTTAAGACATCTTTAAAAAACTGACCACCTCTATTAGAAACTCTACAATCTGAAAGAACATTAAAGTTGCCAAACATAAGAAAAGACCATGTTATAATTTGGTATTTCCTCTAAGAAACGCATGGTCTGAAATAAGCGCTGCCATCTATTAAATGCCTCTTTTAGACCAAATTTATGGAAATAAATTTTCCCTCCAATAATCGCTGCACTCTAATAAAAGCCAATAGCATATAGAAAGAAAAGATATCAGAACTACTCAGTTAGCTTCTTTAACGTTTCTTATTTCCAAAAAGAGGATAATGTAAAAATGAATAATGTTCGACTTATTAACGCCTTCCTTGTAATAAACGCCAGGCTAAATTCTAAAATTTTAAAAAAGGAAATACATTAATTTAACCGAAGAATATTTTCCTGAAAATAGTATATGCAATGTTGATATGTATAAAGTATATGTATAATAACAATGAGTAAACTAAATGTAATAAATAAGTAATATATAATAATTGAAATTAAATCATTGGTGTCCTATATAGCCTGAGATGGCGCTACGGTCGGTGACTTTTTAACTTACCTTTTATTTCTAATCATCAGAATGAGGATTGTTCCCAAAAGAACACCAAACAGCAACACTGCAGCTCCAAATGCAGTTATCTTAGTCCAATCAAACATTTCCATACTATTCGTATTTGGAGACTTTGGTGCAATAGTTGCACGCACAGTATTGTTTTTTGTACTTTCCAAAACTTTAGTACAGGAAACTGATGTGAATCGCTTTGTAACTGTTTTTGTTTGTTGTGGTGTTAAAACGTGCGATTTTAGCTTTGGGCGTATTGTTGTGCTGGTGGTTGCTGGCGAATGGGTTTCTTGTGGCGATGTAAGAAGTGATTCGGGGATATCCGATCGAAGCAAAGTCGTCAGTTCTACCAGATTTGTCGCACACAATAAACTTTTTGTTTTGCTGCTAATTTTGACAAGAGATGAAACTTTTTTTGCATATCGTTCAGCTGAAGACGTGGCTGTTTGCGATAATGAAGTTGTAGGCATGATTTCAGATCGAGCTTTTGCGATAGAAGTGATTGAAGTTGTGTGCTTTTGCTTGACTGAAGTGGTTGAGTTGGATAGCTTTGATTTTGTTTCAATGATAGTAATAGTAGATGCTGTTGTTGTTGTTGTGCTTGCTGGCGTTGTAGAAGTTGCTGTACTCAAGTTCACTGTTGGTAAACTTGTAGCCATAGATGCTTTTGCCAGTGCTGTTGTTGATGACGTGATCGAAGTTGCTGTACCTGATCTCACTGTTGACACACATGTTGCCACAGTTGCTGTTACTATCGTTGTTGTGGCTGTTGATGAAATAGTTGAAGTCGCTTTACTTGATCTTACGGTTGGTAAACGTGTTGCCAAGGTTGCTGTCGCAAGTGCTGTTGTAGTTGATGATGACGTAGTCACGGTTGGTAATCTTGTTGCCAAAGTAGCTGTTGCGAATGTTGTTGTAGTTGATGATGACGTAGTCACTGTTGGTAAACTTGTTGCCAAATTTGTTGTCAGTGTCGAAAACGCCGTTGAGCTCATTTGTGTTGGAAGGATCGCTGAAAAATATAGTTTGAAGTTAAATCGTGGCAGTATTTTTACAATTATAGTTTCTATTATTGTAATTTGTATTATGTTATGCATGTTAATCTCTTAAAGAAATTTAGAGATTGTTGCTTTTTAATAAAAAAATTAAATGTTTTAATGTTAGTACGACTTCTTCAAATTGCTACCATATTCCTTTTTACTTCAGTGACACTACATATGTCAGTGGCGAACAGTAGATACTCACTTTCAGTGCAGTCTGTTGTAATATTTCTCCAACCAGGCAAACAAATCTTCTTTCCAGTCGCTCCTTCGCACCTGTAGTGACCAAGTGTATCGTTTCTCGGTGTACAATGGGACACCCTTTTGTCACATTTGGGACCATACCATCCAGAAAGGCACTCTCTTTTACCAAATGTATAATTGCATCGGAAGTGTCCTGTAATGTCATCTGTGTTGACGCAGTAGTCGTTGCAAAAGGGGATGAGGTAATTTGTGTCACATGTTACGCTGGTAAAAAAAAAACAAGTAAAATTGTAAAATGAAACTTTTCGAAATATTTTTAAGTCCCCTAGCTAAAATGATTTTGTTAATATTTACAAAAATTTAGAACATTGCATTATTTTCATTTATCAGCTTTTATTTCTTTCAATCTTTTCCCAAAAAACAATCAGCTCTTTCTTACGAAAAATTTGATTTGCAGCAAGCTCGTCAGGCCTGCTCTTCCATGTTTTTGTGTATTTCGTCTTTATCATGTCCTAAAACACTTTTTTAAACTTTAATATTTTACATTTTAAAGGCTCTAGCATACAATCATTAGAGCGGAACTTAGCTTTTGATATATAGCTTGGAGTTACAGGAGAATGAAATAAATAGTTTTTGATTGCGGATAAAAACTTTTGGTCTTGACTCAAACAAAACAAATGCCTCTTTCTACAAATAAAAATACTTACTATTTTAAGAGCAAATACTTTATCTAGTGATCTAATACTTAGATTTCAATGTACCGGGTGTTCCAAAAAATGGCAACAGGTTTGATTAAGGCGTTACCTTTAACTGAAATTATCGCTCAAATCCGGAAACAAGTATTTTTTAGGTAATCCTCTACAGCTAGATTGAGATTAAATCTTATTTGTTGATATGTGCCCTTTGCAAATTGAGATAGTAACATTAAAAGTTCAAATTTTCCTCTTACTCAAAACCAGAGGCTTTGATTTTGGCTAACACTCTTAAGGGGTCGCGTTAAAGGATTTTCTGAATCACGGTTGTGTTCCAGACAACATACTTTGTTTTTGTAAGAACTTACGAACAATGTTTCCAAAATAAACTTGAAAATCAGTTGTCCATTATTACATTTTTTGAAAATTAAAATTGCAGTTTCATTTTGGTAGATTTTTAGTAGATATGCTGAACAAGAGAAATCACTCTACAGTAACTGCATCCATAAATAAGAGTTTAATTTCCAGTGTTTGGATTTTTTTCCAAGTGTGTTCCAGGCACCATGAAATTCAATTCGTAAAAGGCTATGATTTAGTATATCCGAAAACGCAGTTTGGACCAAAGACCTCTGGTTTGGGGTTGGAGGCAAATTTGAACTTTCAGAATTAATATCTCGATGCACGAATATTAACGAACTAGGTATCAATTTTCAAGTTGACTACCAAGAACTATTTTTAAAAGTTGTTTCGAGTAATCTTGGGAAAAATCGCTCTTCTAGCCGTGATGTTACCATTTTCTGGGACACCCGATAGAAAAATAGAATTTGCAGAATAGCTCAGCAATAATTCTAAAAATACTTCTGCTACTGCACTCTCTCTATTGTAATTAGCTATATAAGTTTTCAGTTATGATTTGATTTACCTTACTTCTGCTGAAAGCTTCGGAGTAACACCAGCAGGCCTGCGTTCACCCAAGAGAATAATGTTTGTAGTAGCCGTGCTGCCACTCGCTTTTGCAGTAATTGAGATATTCTTGTTCATTGTGCTAATTTTATCGTTCAAATGGCGGTTCAAATCATCGTTTCCATAATCATCATCAAAAACATTCACTCCAAGTGACAGAATTCCCTAAAGATAAGCGTTTTACTGTCAACAATTTAGGTCTTCAATACATCGAGTACATCCAGATTACATTCATGGAGACTTGCATAGAAAATGCAATTAGCGATTCGAAAGAACAGATTGCATTCCTGTCATATCGCAAAAACATAGAACTTGAAGAGGCTAACTTTTTTTAGTTTTCCTGATATGAAGAAAGTCGTTTAAAATCTTGAAATCCCTGTAGAAATCTTAAATTGAAATCAATGTGGCTAAACATTTCAAATTGTGCTCAAAACGACGTCGGAATGGCAAACCTAGAGTTTTGGATATCATCCAGTCATCTGTGCATCTGTGATAAGGCTTACCAGTCCAAAAATGAAAATGAAAATTGCCCTCATTTGTGAGCTTTCAAATCAATTTAAAAAACACCATTCATTTTCGGTTCACTTTTTGGCATTAAAACAAACTGCTTGTTTATTGAATATCGTTTCAAATTTTAAATCCCAAAGTCACCATCAAAGCAGGCATGTTGTTTCAATGTAAACAAAAATGGAGTTAAAATAAATTGGGTTTCTGGTAATTAACTATGGATTAGGCCAATTTTAATTTCACGTTTTGGGCAGGTAAGATTACATGATTTTTCAAAAAGAAACTCGCCTCCGGACTTAGTTAGTATTTGGTTTCTTAGAATTTTGGCTGAATTTAGTGATTAAAGATTTTTTAAAAGTTTCATAAGCTAGACTCTAGTTCATTATTTGGGACAAGGAATCTGTTTTTGATTGTAAATCATTTTATTGAATGATGAGAAATGTATGTCTAAAATCATGCTGCTGGGCAACACAAAATAACGTTTTTAATGAGAAGAAGAGCGTTTTGTCAAAGTGGAGTTTCTTAGCTTCAAGCGTTCTTCGTATTATAGTTTCTTAATTGTTTCGTGATTTTAGGGGCTTAAATGGCTTTATTATAAATAAATGCGTGTATTAAGAGTTTGAAGCACCCTCCATCCCTCAAGTGGACTTGCTCCAAGTCTATTTCATTTCGTTAATCATTAAAAAATTAAAAAAATATGTCACTGCAGAGGAAAATACACTGTGGAGGAGAGCGCAGATTGACGAAACGAAATTGACTTGGAACAAGTGTGCCCCTCAGGTTAAGACAACGATAAGACGCAGGCATCGCTCTTATTGGCTGTCTTGGAGAATCTGCCTTTGAGAATACTTACAGTAAAATGGGGTTGCCGAAAGTGCATTTGCTTATTATGCATTAAAAAATATATGCATATAAGTGCATTAAAAAACTGCTATTTGTCTCATACTTACGTTCCATTCATTGACTGCAAACAACATCGGATTTTTCATCGTACCGTAAGATGGCATGATCATAAAGTCTGCCCCAAAAGTATAGAATTCAGAATATGCTAATGTAAACGTCCAAATCGATTGAATAGAACAAGCTCCTTTGCTTGGTTGTGATATACAGATTGTGAAATAGTATTCACAGTTATTGCATACTCCTCCACTATATAGATCGCAGCAAGTCCCATCGGGTTTCATTGATTTTTCGTTTTCAAAGTGGATCAGTTTTATCGAAAGTTTTCCAGCAGCATGAACTGCCTGTCAGAAAAATGATTGCGACATCAGTAACTATAACATTAAGATTTAGAAACTTAGAAATGAAGAAAATAGTTGAGCTAGTCTATATTAACAAAAATAACTTTCAAACCGCAATAGAAAAAATTTTGTTTGCCTCTCCCTACGTTTACAGCAAAAATCCGTCAAGAAACTGATTTCCCAACAGAATTACAAGAAACTGCAGGCTGATATTTTTGGCAAAAATTTGCAAATTGTATTTGCAAATTGATTGAAAAATCAATTTTAATGATGGAAATAATTTCAAATGAAAGAAGTGTGTTGATATAACTTTTGTATTTCGTTTTTGGCAGCATACACCTTTTTTATTAGCAGAACAGCTTTTATAAGAAACCCGAGGCTGAGACTTGGGTCTATTTTTTTTGGTATCTTAGAGATTACTTACTTACGTTAGGCCTAAGATTACTTTATTACGGTATCGTAGAGATTAGTTACTTACCTTAGGCACCTGGAAGGAAAAGGCTTTCCCGTTATGTAATTTCACATGTAGAAAACAACCCAATTTACCCACAAAGTACAAAAAAGTATGTAGGCGTTGAGCACTTGAACTGAAACACACTTTAAAGGTATTCTTGAAGAGGCAAGTTTGTAAAAATCAGTCCAGGATTAATAGCAAATCCAAGCTGAAACCGAAGCTAGAAGTTCTTATGCTAAAAACGTGAACTTAAGCTCTCAGCTCACCCGAAAGTAATTTACTATAATATTCAAAAAATAATAAAAAGTAATGCCCTCTCTCCTTTTGTTTTGATGTGATTGAACATCACACTTTTGTGTCAAATTGTGAATTGTGTTCTTTCTCTCGCAAATTTCATTGACTGTATTGTCATTAGCGAGTCTCGAATCTATTGTTTCACAAAATATCTTTTGTTATGATTTTTTCAGATTTCAGATTTTCATTCCCAAATCAATAGCCTAGTACATAGTTTTAAATGTATACTTAAT
>JAYJMH010051137.1:0-13564 GCA_036873815.1 Phacellophora camtschatica | reverse complement strand
TGAATTGTGTTTGAGGCGTATGAAAACAAATCCGCAGTCAAGGCTACTATTATAAAGCTTTCTCAAAATTTTGATGTTTTAACTAGATTCAGTATACAAAGTTTAGTCTGAGAACCAATTTTTGAATTTATACATACTTTCGTATCAAAATTATAGTAAATTGATGAACAAGGGCAGATTTTGAAACAATAGTTTAATTGACAAGCCAATTTCAAAGGGATTGGCCATCGAAGACAAAAGCGAATTCACTCAAGCAGAAAATCTAAACAAACAAAGCCATGTTTTGATTTTCTGCTTGAAAAAAATTCACTTTGTCTTGAATGGCTAATTGCTTTGAAATTGGCGTGTCGATTTCACTATTGTTACAAAATTTGCCTTGTTACAGTTACAGAGGGAAGATTAAAATTGTGTACACTTTAACCTAAGGAATACTTTTTAGGCGCAATTCGTATGCTAGCATGATACGTACCTCCAACATTTACGCAGTGGACAAGAGCAAGGCTTGTTTCAACCAAATATTTGTACATTAAAAACATCAACACCAGGAAACACTGAAAAGGGCGACTTCTGTTCAGGTTAATTCGACGTCGCAGTAGAAATATTATAATGAGGATAAGCAACACTTCGGCTGGTGTGGCGTAATTCAGAGTGGTCGTTCCCAGATTCCCTAGCCCAGGAACTGCGCACGTGTCTATTGGATACTCCGTAGATCTGCCAAGGTCTGCGATTCCAGAGACGATGTTGACGATATCACCAACCTTGTCGTTTGGTTTGAACAAGAAGGGAAGAACTTGAACATAAAAAAGAATACCGCGTAAATCTGATGGAATGTTTGGATTAAAGAAGATGACAAGCATTGTAAAGATCAACACCATAACCATGGAGATACCAAGAACCCAGCCGGTACCGCTGCAATCGCGGCACTCTGTGGGTCGCAAGCCAAGTGCAAGCCCCTCTTTACATCTGCCACACAGAATACTTTCTCTCCCTTCAATACAAAACGCGTCTGGATTCTTGTAGTCATAAAAACATCCATTTCTGCCACTTTGCTTTTTGCACTTACAGTATCCTCTAGGGCAAATACTGGTCACAAATTTTCCATTGACAATACCTCCCCAGTACCCTTCTTTTAGGTATACATAACGACCTTCGCTGCACCTGTAGACAAAAAGAAAATTACAAACTAATACTTTTAGTATTTCTAAGACACTTCTCGTACTACGCTCCTCCACAGCGACTTTATTTTTTTCCTGCGAAAGATTTTTTTCCGTTACAATTTTCGTGAAATTTGGTGCCATGTGTATCACTGACCTGTGATGTGTATTAGTTAAAGTGTATACGGGGAAAAAATGTTCTTCAAAAATTTCTATCAAGGGTAAAATCTAACAGGGGTAAAATAAAATTAAAAAACATTAAAAAGACGCTGCGGAGGAGCGTGCTTCTTGTACAGTGGAATCTTCATAAAACGGACTAGCGGACACCATTCGTAGCAAAATAAGTGTCCGTTTTAACGAAGTGTCCGCTTTGCAGATGCAATACACCTTTTCAACTAAGTGACCTCGTATTGAAAATTTTCGAAATTTCTTTAAATCTCTTCAAATGACATTTTTGACCGCAGATTTGGATGTAGCTGTTAAACATTAATCTAGATCCAAATTTTAATAATCATAGGGTTCATATTGTTGATTTTGTGATGATATATAGTTATTAAGGATTTGACCGCAAAAATCGTTAGGGGTGAAACTTTTACACCCTCGGACATAATTCATGGTCAAATCTCTTACAGAATTTCAAACTTTTTGTTTTCATATAATTAAGATTATGAACACTAGGAGAGTGAAAATTTGCACACAAACTAACTTTTTGGTGCTAAATCCAAATTCAGGGTCAAAAATTTCATATGAAGAAAATTTAAGAAATTCCAGAACGGGGCCGTTAATTGAAAAGGTGTATTAAATTGTCTAATTTGAATCTATTTGAATGTTGTTTTCTCTGTCACATTACATTGTGTGCAAGTGAAATAATATTATAGAAGTCAAGAGTACACACACAAACTAAGGATTAGGATTCTATACATTTGTTTGTGTTTGTGGTGTATTTATATAGCATCAACTACCACTACTAATCATCAGTAATACAAAATCGATTTGTCAACTATCTCAACTGAAAAAATGATGAGTAAATAAAGTAATAACTAATAACGAATGAAGTCGCCACTGTTAATAAATATCAAATATTCTCTCTCTCGATCTCTTTGTAGCTTTTAATTACACAATATTATAATGTATAAGCACATTCCAAGCTGGAATAGATCGATCCCATAAACCTCTTTACTTTACAACAAATACAAACGAAACAGGCCTTATACTTATACAATAATAAACTATCTTTGCGTTTCACTTTCGTTTTTTCTTGTTTGTTCAACATGATGAACAAAAACGCGCTTCACTTACCAAATCCAAAAATTACCATGTATGCAAAGTATGACCAGATAATGATTGTATTTATTATGATGACTGGAATCCAGGCAAGAGGCTTCACAAAATGTCTGACTAACTTGTCCGTAGCCATTTTCTATTTTCAGCACAACTAAAATTTCCTGTTCCTCCTACTGATGCCTGCCTCCGCCTCTCAGTTGCCAGAAGTCCCCCGCAGAAGAAAAACAAGCAAAATTAAAAATTTACAACTTAGAGGAAGTAGGCATTGGCAAAATTAAAGCAAGATTTGGGGATATTTTATTGTTGAAAATATTTGTGAAAATTAAAGGGTTAACATTTGATCCGTTCAAACTCTGAACTTTAGACCCTGAACTAGAATACAGAACTTCAGAGTAAAGTAACAATGAAATAAAAACAAAAATGTTAAATTTTGATTTCATTTGACTCTTCCCCATTCTCCTCTCCAAAATATCCTTCGCAGCGGCAGACAAAAATTCAAATCGATGATGAAATGAGGTAAAAAGGCGGCAAAATTGTACACAAGCAAAACCAATCTCTCCCTCTGAACAAAAGCAACAACATTTAGAGGCTCAAAAACGCTCCAAAAAATCACAGATTATTTTGAGGTAATTCAGGTTTTATTGTTTTTTAGTGTATTTAAATTACTGTAGACTTGATAAAAGAATTTTAATTTTTGGCAAATCGCGCAAGGCAACACAAGAGAAAGGAGAAAAAAAATTATTGAATGTCAACAAACAAGATTAGATGTTTAATTTCTATTGTTAATCTATTGTTTAATATACAATAGAATAGTCTATTGCTCTTCCATTGTTTGCTTAATCTACAAATGCTTCGAATCTCTTTTTGGTCAAAGAATATTTTATAGCCAGGTTTTTAAATCCCCTAATCTACAGTTAGTTTGGCTTTATAAATTGTTTACATCCTATCTTGTCTACACTACACTACAGTTTTACATTTTTATCAGGTTTTACACATCCTAGAAAGTATTATATCTTATATCAGTGCTATCTTAGAATTGCACTGCCACATTGACCAAATCCTTTGCTCTTCGTCAGTCGAACATGAAGCACTGTAATGCTGCTTGACCTAACCCTAGTCATGTGGGTGGTGCACTCTTTAGGATGTTCTGACCATGGTCAAATAATATGCCCAACCATGTTTGGCCATGGTCAAATAACATGTCCAACCATGTTTGGCAATGTTCATCAGAACATGTCTTGTTGCTTTTAAGGTTGGTAAATGAGTACCAGTTAACACTGAGGCAAATGGTCAAAATTGGCCCAGGATAGGAGTATGTAACACCCACCCATATCTGAAAAGATATGTATGTATGTATGTATAAAATTCTTTAATGTGACTAACAGAGCTAAGTTAAAAGCTTGTTTACAGCCTGGTTCACAATTAAAATTAAGTGAAAGAGGAGCCTTTGGATGGCTTCCAGCTATGCCAGCCTACTCACTGTACTCTACTTACTGTACACGCTGGTAAATATGGTACTGTATGAGGAGGCAATTAATTAATTCACAACTTGCTTTTTAATTATTTGCAGTGAACACTTAGAAACAATACCATGGAATCCAGCCAAAGCATATCTACTGGACAGAGTGGCAGTTTTTTTTCTGGAGAATTAGACAGTACAACACTTGGCAACTTTACTGATTCACTTTTTGCATCGTCTGCTGCTGATGGAGACTCTGATTTAAAAGTTACCAGGAAAATGATAGATGATAAACAACTTCAACATGACTTGGAACTTGCAAGGATTGAACTCAGTCAGAAAGACCTCATGATAGACACATTGAAAGCAGAATATCTCAGCAAAATAGATGAAATTGAGGAAAATCTATCTGATGCCATCCATCAAAAACAAATTATAATTGCACAGTTTCAGAATCAAATGAGAAATTTTAAAAATGAACAAATAACAGAAAACAGGCAGCTAAAAAAAGAAGTTCAGGTTCTTTTACGACAACAAAAAGAAATGAATCTTGACAATCAAAAGTTAATGGAGAAAGCAATAAAATCAAAAGACATGTTGACAGATTTGGATTTAGATGAAGACGAATATATCATGGTGAAAGGCAAAAACATTGAAGATCAGACCCTCAGGGAATTTATAGCAGTAAGCAAATTTTGACAACAGTTAAAAGACCTATTTCTTGAAAACTTCATAATACTCAATATTTTATTATTGAAATATTTCAACACACCATTTGATTTTGGAATTTTCCCAAAAGAAAGGTTTTCTTCTTGATATAGAAGCAAGCAATTTTTTGACAAAGGAATCCTTGTACAGCTTAAATTCTAAGGTTTTATTTTTATAAGATAATTAATTTGGCATAAGAAAACATTTTACCAAAAATTATTGTGACTGTAAAATTATCATCTTTTTTTTACTTCTTTATTTAGAAATACTCTAATTTTTTGCAGTTGAAGTTTTATGAAACCTTAAAGCCACTAAAAGTGGAATGTGAGGCTCTACAAAGCAGACTGGAACTGTATGTTTATGAAATCTCAGATAAAGAATCAGAAACTGCTTTGAGATTGAAAGTATGTTCATTT
The DNA here is from genome assembly GCA_036873815.1 of Phacellophora camtschatica. Lineage (NCBI taxonomy): Eukaryota > Metazoa > Cnidaria > Scyphozoa > Semaeostomeae > Ulmaridae > Phacellophora > Phacellophora camtschatica. The sequence continues at coordinate 8,543 of JAYJMH010051137.1, read as the reverse complement.
ATATTTTATTCAACTTTTTGTTCATTCCAATGTCATTCTTTAAGAAACTGCATGAAGATAAAATGTGTTGTTATCACTCAAACATTTTAGTTATTTAGTTATTACCACAAGAAGCCTGTATACCTTTTCAGATAATATTTTGTATTTCTAAATCTATATAATTCTGAATATATTTTAAAAATGCAGATGCATTTTATAAATGACTAAAATTATCATTTGTGTTTATCTTCTGAGTAGTACCGTCATTCTTGCACTTGGAAAATAAATGCAGAAGTACAGACACAATAATTTAATCATTCATATAATATATTCAGAATTATATAGATTTATAAATGCAGGCAAACTAAGAAATCTTTGTTGGATGCATTCAAATGATTTTTTTTAATCATTTTTCAGGAATTAGACGAAGAACGACATGCAAGAACAGAAGCAGAAATTAGATGCCAGAAGCTTCAGATGCATTTAGAAGATCTCAGGGGTCAGCTCAAAAGAAAAGATTACAAGAATGAGAATTTTGATGGGCTACGAAGGTGTGTTGTAATATGTTTTACACAACAAAAGAGAGAGAGCCTTAGATAAGCCTAAGAACAATTGGCTTAGCTAACACTAAATCACACCTACTGTACTCAACAGGATAATTGAATGTTAACACAAACCTTTGATAATGATTATGATAATAGTAGTAATTTATTATATATTGTTTAATTATTATTTCATTACTATACTTATTGTTTTTATTGCTTCATTCATTTACCATTATTTTGATCATTACAATAGTTTTTATCCTTTTTTTATTAATACAGTTCACATCTGCGTTATCTTAAACATTAACATTTTCGAACAAATGCTCATTTCCTCTCGCTAGGCTCTCTTAGGAAATACTATGCCCGTTAATTCGAACATTCTCATCTCAAACAGATTTCAATTTCAACTGCATGTCATGTTAACTGTAATTATTATAACAATTGTTATTATTATCATATTATTTTGTACCGGGTGTGCCAAAAAAGTGGAACATCTTTGACGAGCTACCAAAAATCGTGTACTGCACAGATTACAATGATTAAAATTGATATTTACGTCAAAAAGACTAAACTAGTTAAAAACAATTTTTGGCGATTTTTTTCGACGCTTGTTCTTCCGTTATAAGCAATTTTCAAAAAATTGGCGAAAATCTGAAAAAAGTTTATCAAATTTTAAAAGCTTGAGAGCACATGTACAAAGAGAGATTCCCGCAACCATGTCAAAAACTCTTGCAAATCAAAGACTCTTTCACTTTCTAAGCATGAAGTCAATGTTTGACCTCAATGATAACAATTTTTTGAAAATCGCTTATAACGGAAGAACAAGCGTCGAAAAAAATATCCAAAAATTGTTTTTAACTAGTTTAGTCCTTTTGACCTAAATATAAACTTTAATCACTGTAATCCGTGCAGTACACGATTTTTGGTAGCTCATCAAAGATGTTCAGCTTTTTTTGGCGCACCCAGTATATCACCATAACACAGCATCCTATCCGAACGCATCACATCACACACACACTGCAATATATTGTCATCATCCTCATTCAGCCAATGAAAGCCCATTATCTTTTTTGTGAAACTTTGTATTGTTATTCACTCTGACGTAGCCCTGAATGCCGGTGCTGGTGTGAAATAACAGTCAAATCATTTATTTTTATTTTTATGTCAGAGTTTTTCCTTTATAAAATTTTATACGTAAAGGCATTTCATATTTTATACGTAAATTTATAGCTACTTACATGCATTTCTCGATTTTAGATAGGACTAATAATAACTTTAATCTTCTTATTTATGAAGGTCTACTTATTTTGAGAGATCGCCCATCCATCTTCTGTTCCGCTTGTATTATCGTTACATTATTGTTATCTTTAAAATATCGTTATCGTTACATTATCATTATCGTTAAATTATCGTTATCCTTAAATTATCGTTATCGTTACATTATCGTTATCGTTAAATTATCGTTATCGTTAAATTATCGTTATCATTAAATTATCGTTATCCTTAAATTATCGTTAAAATATCGTTATCGTTAAATTATCGTTATCCTTAAATTATCGTTATCGTTACATTATCGTTATCGTTACATTATCGTTATCGTTAAATTATCGTTATCCTTAAATTATCGTTATCCTTAAATTATCGTTATCCTTAAATTATCGTTATCGTTACATTATCGTTATCCTTAAATTATCGTTATCCTTAAATTATCGTTATCGTTACATTATCGTTATCTTTAAATTATCGTTATCGTTACATTATCGTTATCCTTAAATTGTCGTTATCGTTACATTATCGTTAAAATATCGTTATCGTTACATTATCGTGGTTATACTTATATTCAAATTAATTATAAAACTACGTTTTACTGCTAACACATCAATGACATCAATATTGTATTAAACTGTTGCTTAAATTTTTATTTAAACTCTAATCTAAGTTATCTTTTTTGTGTCACTTTTAGTGAAAAGGATCAGTTAGAGAGAGATGTCATTGAGGCACAGAAGAATTACACATTAACAAAAGCAGACCTTCAAGCAAAGATGGCAGAAAATGATACACTTCGCACAGAGGTAAACTACTGCAAACGATTATTGGAATTGACTAATTGATTACTAATATAGATTATTGGAATTATTTTCTGAAAATATCAACAACAATTTCAATATCACTTTGGTGATCTATGGAACAACAATGAACCCCATTTTTTTAGAGAAAATCTCGTATGATTATTCCATGATTCATATCAATTGGATTCAGATCAATTCGTGCATATATTATTTTTGTTTGAGTATTTAAACAGCTCTGACACTATTTCAATATTAACCCTTTCACGCCCGAAATTATTTCCAATTTACTGGAAAATAATATCTGGAGTATTATTTTTCTTGCAGGTAGCACTTACTAATAAACTTAATTTAAAAAATAAACTTACGTTGAAACATCTTAAATTTATATAAAGTCCTGATGACATTTACTTCCGAAAAATATGACATTTTATGTTGTTTAGCAATGAGCTATATAGCCCTTCCCGGGATTACAGAGTTCATAAAACTGTGTCAATGCCTGCCTCGTGGTCCACAATATACAGGCAATGGGTGTGTAATGCACCACCCTAGAGCCTGCAGAAAAACAATTATTTATGTTGATGATTGGCAGAGGGGTTGAAACCAACCCGGCCCTATGGCAATGCACCTGTCACACTGACGAACAGGTCAGTCAGGGAAGAGGGAATACAGAAAAGATGGGCCAAGGGGAAGTTAGAAGTGGTGGAGAGTTGGGAAGAGTTGTCCATCTTGTTGGGCCACTTCTTGCAATTAGCACGAGACTTCGGGCAAGGGATCATGGGATGGCACTTACTTGGAGGGGGAGGTAGAGTTTTAAGGGATTGCTCGGAGACCTAAATAATGACCCCCCGTCACGTCATTAACGAACGATGTAAAATATCTACTTCATCGTCACTTCTCAAACAAACGATGTAAATATCTCCTTCATTGTCTCATATCTTCTTCATATCTTCTCAAACAACCAGGCCGGCTTATCATATTATATCTAAAATATTTTTGATGGAAATAACATTGTTTCTTATAGTTTGTTGATCTTCGCCAAACTGTAAACCTTTTGAAGCAAGACAAAGATTATCTCAGCAAGCAACTTTTTGACTTGAAACCAAGGCACGACTTTCTTGAACAAAAGTTGGAAGAGACAATGAAAAATCTAGAGGATGCAAGGAGATTGAGGGAGGATCTTTATGAAAAATATATTCATTCAAGGTACTAATTATGTGCAATGTCATATATTACGTTTTATTATATTTTCAATGAGCACAACAATATCCCGGTGTTAATTCTTTCATGTTTCGATTTGTTTCTTTTACTTTGACAATTGGATGCAATTCGTTGTATCGAGTTAGTTCCAGTGGTCCTATCGTGGTCAGAGTTATCTGAAGTATACTGTACCTAGAACCAGAGCTCAGAAACGTTTGCAACCTTCCTCCAGCCAAAAACACGCTTCAGTGCAAACCTTCAGTGCAAACATATTTTGCGGTAGAAAATAGGCGTACCTTGGGTGTGGCTTTAAAATATTGTTTTTTAGTTCTCATTGACTTTTCTCCAGTCAACAACCGTGTGACCGTCATGTCTTCTTGAGTCTGCCTGGAACATTACCTCAATCCAACTGTTACTTAATTTTTGGAGGAGGAAAAAACATTCAACGAAGTCACTTCAGAAATGTGTTGTTTTTTATTTAAAGCTACATTTGTAATTTAAGGTTATGCTTGTCTTCCGGAGATCCTGTGGATAAACGTTTTTGGTGACAAATTTACAAACTTTTTTTACTTGCATCGTTTTATGAGCAGGCAAGCTAGCCTAGTATGAGAGTTTTTCCAGGGTGGGATTTAGGTTGCGTTAAGATGTGTCAATCTGGACTGCTTACCAAACTGCTTTGCATTTGGCGCTGAAAGATTTACAACAAACGTTACTACCTGTGGCCTGGTCAACTGGGTATGGAAAATCACCTGACTAACCAATCGTTACACGAAATCCTACGAAATACGAAATCTTCTTTGTCGTTGTATCGTTTTTAACATTAAATTGCTAACATTTTGCAGAATATTTTCAGCTATAAATAATAGTGATGTTAATTAATCCCGTGTGTTGTAGGACAGATTATTTTTTGACAATTTCGTTGGTTATTGTTAATGTTACCATTAACTCAGTTGTTGACATTGATTTTGCTGTTACCTCTTTATTAAGATATATATCCTTTATTTGTATATTTATTATTTATTTATATATTTATTATATATTTATTATTATCAATGAGATATATTCTTTCCGCTTCGATAAGGGATCATTACAAATCTGAATATGAAGTGAGACTGAGGCACGAAATTGAAGAGTTATCCAAAAAAACATCAATTGAAATGGACAAGATAAAAGTAAACACGCAAGAAATATTTGAAAGAGAAAACAGGTGAGCTCTGGGCGACAACGAGTCAGTTTATTGTCACCATCTTCCTTCAATCCAGGATAACAATACAGCATATTACTCTATAGAATAGATTTCACGCCGCATCCAAGAAAATCTTCAATTGAATGAACTCAAGTCCATGAAATTTATTGTTTTCTATCGAAAACAATATTCTGAAGAAACCCCGAATTCCGAGTTCAAATATCAGTTACAGTAAAAACCCGCATATGAAAACCTACGTTTTGAAATTCAACCTGAAAAGTTTCTACTTCAATTGCAGAGTTTCTACTTTAATATTATTATATCTAAATTGTCGCAAGCTTCTTACAGATAAAAAAATTCTTACAGATCCGTAATGCAGTACAGTCATTGTGGCCTTTTCTACATTATTGTAATCTAAAATTATTGTTTTCCTTTTCAGGGCTTTAAAAGAATCCAGAGATAGTGCTGTGGCTGAAAAAGAGAGGCTTAGTTTGACAACTAGAAATGCTGAAGATAGATATAAAGAGTTAGTTTCTGAGTGAGTATAATTGACTTTTTTCTTTTTATTTTCTTCATCTGTGAACTTTTCACGAATCGTGCTTAACCATATCTGTATTTATTGTTCTTTATATTTATTCATTTATTCATTTATTCATTTATTCATTTATTCATTTATTCATTCATCTATTCATTCATTCATTATTTTTTAGACTGAGATATTTTAAAACATTTTTGCTTTGTTGTTCTTCTAATTTATTTCAATTTATTTTCATAGATTGAAACATCTGCAAATGTCTTCAGAAAACAGAATTTCGGAAATTGCCAATGAATTAAGATTAAAATCTTTTGAAACTGAAAGGATGCAACTTGTTTACGAAGACACGTGCAGAAACCTTGAGAAAGCTAATTTTGAAAATGACAAATTTTTAAAGCAAAAAGAGGTGATTCCTTCCTTACCTTTTGAGTAAAATTTCATTTTAGTCTCCTAGCATTTTACATCAACATATATATATATATATACTTGGGGACCCAAGAAACTCAAATTGTTTGAGAAACTATGATCATTTTGCTGTCAATCTTAAAGAAATCTTCAGTCCAAGTTTTCGTTTCAAGTATGTTTGAACATGAGTTTATTTGATTCGTTTTTATTTTCATTTCCATTTTTAGTAACAACTTGTTATAAGTCTAGTTTTCATCCTTAGCTTGACTGAAGTTTTCGTCCTCGTTTTCATTTGTTGTTTTACATTTAATTAAGTACTTGAACCTTATTTGAATACGAAGTAATCGTTAATACCCAGGTTCTTGGTAATCAATTCAATAGCCTACAACTTGCTTCAAGCAAGCGTATTACAGAGCTAGAAAGCAGAGAATCAGAGATGTCAAGGAAGCTGGTGATTTACGAGAAAATGGAGGATGAGTTGGATCAAGTCATTATGCAAGCAGCAGAAAGTAAGTTGAAGACAGCATATGATAGATACTAGATCATGGATACACACCAACTCGAGTTATATGACAAATAGCAACTGTGTATTTTGTTCTAAAAGTTTATTTGAAATTTTAAGAACGAATAATATTTGTTATATATCTGAGGATAGTCCACGTATGTTTCTAAATGATCTAGCACCCAACAAAGCAGAGGGAGAAGCAAGCTTCTCTGCAACATTTAAATTTAATGTTGTGACTGCGAAAGAGCCTCCGTGAATGAGGAATATGGAAATATCCCCAGATTGTTTTTCTCTTCTAAGTGAGGCAAATATTTTTCAAAATGAAGATAATTACGTTTATCTTTTAAAATACGTCCTTGAAAATTGTTTTCGAAAACTACTAAAATTGTTTATGAAAATTATTTTGCTATCAGCCATTTGTACTTATTTTGATTTAATTCAGCGCACTCAGGGTATGAAATATATTCCTTTTTATCACAAACTCCGAATTTGGTGTTTTGCAAAATTCTCTTTCTCCCTTCCAGAGGTGGGATGATCTTATCACCCATGTAGAATGATTCAAATGCTATTTAACAATTGTTTATCTTGTAAACAACATTTGGAGGTTCATGATGCGTTTCTGTAAATAATTATGCACACAACAACAAATATAAAAACAACAAATATACCAACAAAATTTTAATATTGAGCAGAGGCCTGGTGTTTGCTTTGTCGTACTTTTGAGTTTTCGACTTCCATATCTTGGTGCTTATACAACCGATTTCAGAGAAATTTGCAGCAAGCTTTAAGTGAATGTTTCATATGTAGCGCCTCGATTTCTGTTGAATTATCTAATGTTGAATTATCTAATTATTCATGCCATTGTTTTCCTATCCTTTAGTGTCAGATGACCAAGAAGCCGAGAGGGTACTCTTTTCTTATGGTTATGGCGCAAACGTTCCAAGTACCGCTAAACGCAGAATGCAACAGAGGTAATGTTTTAAAACCCAAAATATACTGCCAGCAACATTTGTTTATCAAATGTTTAGACACGATTTTGAAGGGATTTGGTTGTGAAACGATTTAAGGGAACTACAGTGAAACCACTATTAACGGACACTTCTCTACAATGGACACATCCCAACAACGGACATCTTACCGTTGTCCCCAATTTTCGTTTTATCTTCAAATCCCTATTAAATAAGCTTTTCCAAGGTGTCCGTTATAAGGAGGTTTCACTGTAGTTACCCAAAATACTGATTTTTATTACCTGGCTGGCTAAAAATATACATAGCCTCAAACATACAATATATACATACAACCGAGGACAGTACTGAGTATAACGCAGCCAAGCAAATCACAATAAACGAAACTATTTGATTCGATTGAGTGCATTCATACGTGTGAAATTCGATTGAGTGCATCATTTCCGATTGTAAATCACATTCTTATGTGTACGACGTAATCTTTTGTTTTTCGAAATCTTTTACATACATTATAGTCCAGGGGCACAGCAAAAAAAGTGTGCAAATTGTGATACTAGCAGGAAACTTGGCAAGCTGGTACAACAAAAGACGGCGAACAATTTCTGATGTGGTGCCAAACTTGAAAATACCTGGTTGCCATGGCAACCAGCATTGAATTTTGAAATGTGCCGATTAGGAATGCCTCTTGGTCAGAGCCCCTGAACGATGCCATAATAACATGAAAACTTTGCAGAAGTCTAGTATGTGTAACTGCAAACAATTTTTAAAATACCGCTTACCTTGAAATGCCTCGTTGCCATGGCAACCACAATTATTGTGTAGCTATTACACCAAGAATGCCTTTGAGTCAAAACCTTTGAATGATGCAGTAATAGCTCGAAACTTAGCAGAAGTATAATGCGTAAAACTGCGAACAAATTCTACAACAATTACCTCATAATGCCTGGTTGTCATGGCAACAAGCATAAAGAGTGCATCGTTAGGACTAGAAATGCTCCTGGACCAGAACACCTAAAGCGATGCGTTACTGCCATGAAACATTTCAGAAATGTTATTTTTATAATGGTAAACATTTCCTCTTGCAATCTTGAAAGTGCCTGGTTGCAATGACAACAGCAATGTGAATGGGTAATGTGGCGGCTAGAAATACCTAACAT
>JAYJMH010051126.1:0-13566 GCA_036873815.1 Phacellophora camtschatica | reverse complement strand
CTTTTATTTCATTTAGCTTGAAAATGATGTTAAGATGACATCGAAACGTCGCTCATTACTATCGTTAATATTTATAAATAAATGTTACAAACATAATACTCTTATTCGAATAAAACTGGTGCCAAAAAATAAAGTCTAGTGCCAGACCGGTATCCAAAAATACAGGTAATTATTTTAGGCGGGTTTGTTCTGTTTGCTCCTGGACTAAGAGCAAATTTAACAAATGCTATGAGGAAAATGGAGCTATAGTTTCTTATATGTCGGCGTCTTAATTGCAGAGCAGCGATATAGCCTAGACAAAATTATTTGGGGGAGGGGGAGCTTCGTTGTTTATTAAAAAACGAGAATGATAGGTGTTATCTAAACTATCAAGAAAATAGAGCCCTCTAAGAACAATGGTTGGTACGGCCCTGCAGCAGATTATTGTACTTATATCAATCAAAAGACATAATGAAACAAATTATTTTATTAATGATTCAAAAGCATGAAGCATGTTTCTTTTCTTATCAAAGCAACAGGGGGAATTAACTTTGTAAAACAAAAGATAAGGTTTTAAACACGACAATGCGATTTGCGATTTGAAAGTATCGATTTCACACTCTAAGTGTATTCAATCAAATCAAAATAAACAAAGACAGCTAAATTTTATAATTTCCTTCATCATGATTTGCTTGGCCGTATTCAAGGTGTTGAAATCTATTCTTTATGGTGACAAATCGCATTGTTTTGTTTGAAACCACAATCTTTTGTTGTAACTAAGCAACAAATCGATATCGTAATTTTCCATACCTTTTCGTTCACATCAAATTCATCTGAATCGCCTTCATAGTAGTTTTCCTTTTGTAATCGCTCGAGGAGAATATCAGCATAACTCATCGCTGAAGATGCTGCTATCTGTGAAAAAAAATTCTGAATTCTAAAACAATAAAAATTATAGAAATAAAATTTACATCAAATATGATGTATGAGCCTCTGGAAACTCATCTACACGAGCAAGTATAGCATAACCATAAACAAACAAATAGAAAACAAATTGAAAACCGGACGAAAGGGTATGTTCCATGTGTTCATCAAACCATCAAACTCAATAGAAAATGAAAAATATTTCTTAATCATGTATAAAATATCTTGAAGCCTCTAATATCAAATTGAAGCAAAAACATAATTGAGGGGGGCATAATTACCAGTACAAACATGGGATATTTTATTGGGTAACCCGGTGCCTTTCAAGGACGTGATAGGGGGGGGGGCTTATTCGATAGGGGGCTTAATTGAATTATTACGGCACTTACCTCCGTTATTTGTGCCAAGAAAACATAAGAACCTTCAAGATCAGGCCAATCCAACGTAGACCAAAAAGTGCAAATCTAAATTTAATAAAATCAGTGCAAAAAATTAATGTGTGTCTGTTAAATGTTTTGAAACTTTATTTAATTTTTTCCAAGCTTATTAAATGATGAAAAAATAGTCCCAATAACAGAAGTTTTTTGGCGAGCAGAAAGATTTAGAGAAAGAAGCAAGTGCTTCGTTTTCGCTAACAAATTTCGACGTTTTTCTTTTGGCAATAATTCTTTAACCGAGTACGTTTTCCAAAATCCCCGTTCTGGAAATGTGCGTCCAAAACCATTGATGGATGCCAAAGATGGGGGGTTATAAAATCGACAAAACATGACAGGAATGTTGCGTTTCCAGAAATGTCGCATGATTTCCTGTAATCCGATTGGCTAATTCGGTGACGTGTGTCAATCAAAAATCAAAGATTTGGAAACTATGCTGCCAACGACAACTACAATGACAATGACAACAACAACGAAAGCGACAATAATAACGAAAACGACGATGACAGCGGCAAGAACAGCGACAACAACAATGATAACGACAGCGACAACGAAAGCAACAGCTACGACGACAATAACAATAACAATAGCAAAAACAATAACGATAACAGCAACAATGACAATGACAACAACATACCTGACGAAGACAAAAAGTGACATCGACGGCTGATGTAGAATATTTCAAGCTTGAATCTACAACGACGACCTAAAATTCAATGTAAAAACATGCATTTTGTAATTTAATTTTTTAAATCATAACTTTATATCAGTAGTTTTCTGATTTTAATTTACAAATACTGAAATTTACAGAAAAAAAATTGCAGTATTCTGAAATTCTAACTTTTACACAAAAATCGGATTTCTTTATGATTAAAGTGAATGAATGAAAAAACCTAATTTATATAAAGACAAAAGCGGATTGCTTGCTGAAATCAAACCACACAATTTCATCGAAAACTAATTTACCTCATCAAGCTCAACAGCTTTTTTGATTCTCTCAATCGCTTTAAAATTTGCAAGATTCAGCCATTTAACCGTGGCAGGTTGGAACCAATTGTGGTATGAATCTATTGGTCCCTCTATTCTTTCTCTGAAGAAAAGTTTAACATCGTTTATCAGACACAATCAGTTACAATCAGTTACAATCAGTTACAATCAGTAACAATCAATAACAATCAGTCACAATCAGTAACAATAAGTCACAATCAGTAACAATCAGTCACAATCAGTAACAATCAGTAACAATCAGTTACAATAAGGCTTGAATCTAGATTTATTACATGAGTTAGGGTCGAGTAGCTGAGTGGTCAAGGCGCTGTGTTTCGAAGCCAAACTCTGTGAGAGCACGGGTTCGGGACCAGCTGTCGGAACTTCTAACTAGGAAATCTATAAATGAGTACCAGCTCAGCTGGGGTAAGAGGAGATCAGACCATAGAAAGGAGTGGCGCCCTTCCTTACCCCACCAGGGATAGCAGCGAGTGAAAAGGGAGCTTTCACATTTTCATCTCCCTCCTTTTCCTTTCCCTGTGATTATTTTGCTTAAATATTTATTCAGATAAAGATTTTTTTCAAATCGGCCTCTCATGTTCAGACAGGCAAATTCAAAGTCGTTTTCAGTCATATTCTAAGGAGCTCAACAATGCGAAAAAGGCGACCCAACAAAACAATGTCGTCAGCAATAAATTTTCGCGGGTTTTTGGTTGAAACTAGTCTCATACCCATTTGAATTTTCAATTTTAGGCGAATATATTGAAAACACTGAAAAGAGCAGAGTATACCAATCAGGACGGCGCCCCCCTCCGTACCACCAAGTTACATAAACGTACCAATAGTAACTCTAGAAGTATTTACCCCCTAAAACTACAAACGTTTATCTCGTATACAACTAAGTTACACAAACATTCCAGGGGTGAAAATATTAAACACTCACTCTTTTGGAATAATCTCCTTCTTGTCTTTAAAATTCCTCAATGCCAAATAAAGTTCAAACAATGTTGTCCCATAATCATCACTGTCCATACCATATTCTATCTTCTCTGATATTGCTTCGAGTAATGGCTGTACTTGTTCTGATATCTGCAAAAATTACAGAACAAATATATTCATTTTTAAACAATATTATTATATAAAAGACGTTGTTTGTATATATAGAAAAATAAACAATAGAAAGATTTTTTATCACGTGATGAGAATTTTGGCGGTTCAGATGATTGGCGCCAAAAGCCAAAATTGAACAAGCAGTCAGATTCCATCGCAGCCAAATTGTTCACTTAGTCTCTTAGTCTTAGTCTATTATAATATGAAATATTTCAATTCATAACAATTAATTATTTCAAGCAGTTGTTTTCGTTACGAAGTTTTTTAAGTTTCTCGAGCAGTAAAAGGTAACCATAACAGCAGAAATACACATACATGTTTTAAACTAATACAATATACAATACTTGGTGGTGTCTATTCCAAACGGCAAAGTGCTCGATGTCATGAAGACAGAGCGAATATAGCGAGAGTAAAACAAATAAAAATCAAGTATTTGTTGTTATTTAAAGTTTCATGCTGTAACTGATGATTGCATTACAGCATGAATATACGAAATACAATATGTATTTTCTACTAACCAAACCCTCAAAAAAATAACTACTATAATTTAGACTTGTCTTGACATATCTGAAAAACGCCCCACAGTCACGTCAGCAAAGTTTATTTTTCGCGGGCAAAACATTTCCTCTCAAAAATTTGTGACATCCCTTAATACCAGCGCATGCTCAGACGAATGTCGCCTGTGTTTACAATATGTAGTTTCTACTAACCAAATCCTCAAGCTCCTTGTAGACAAGGGGGTAGTAATCAACATTTACGCTGTAAAAAAAATAAACAGTCAAGCAACTAAAGTAATGTTTTGGAGTAAAATGCATAGCATCAATAAAATGGTCAACGGAAAAAATCAAGTTGGAATCGGTAGAACAAATGTTAAAATACATACTCAAGATTATTTTGGAGAACGCATGCGTCTTGGAGACGACAACAGTCTATTATATTACCCCTAAGAGCCGCACCGGCGTACGGTGCTATTAGAGGCCCTAAGGGGACCGTTAACCCTCCCACAATGAGCTGAGTTAAAGTATTATTGGGAGAATGCCACTTACTCCTCAAACAGTCTACTACAGACCGGTTTCGTCCTATTTCGGCACTCAGGGCTCATAAGTGCAGCTAGATTGAATGAGAACTTTCACCTTTTAAGGCCAGGGTCAGGTTGTAAGAAGCAATGCTCAAGATTGCTACTGTCAACTAGGGGTGACTTTGACCAATTTTTAAGGTTTTTACTGAAAAAGTTAAAGAAAAATCGCTATGGCACAATTAGCATAATCTTAACATGACAAATGAGGTCATATACATAACATATTAAAATAATATTACTAGTAGGACTTCTTTTAGGACTTCTGGAGTAGAACTTCTATTCATTGTTAATGTTCAATGGGTGAACGAAGTCAAATAGGTGAACAAAGTTATCACTTTGAGGCATGTAGCTGCTTTATTTCAAAACACTATAGCTGCTTTATTTCAAAACAAAAATTATTTCTAATTCCTCTACATCACGAAGATAAACTAATAACATAAATAAATAGAGATGGACTAACATGTTGCAAATATATTGGTGCACTGTGATCTTAGCAGGAAATTACTGAGATAGAAAGTAACATCTAAGTTTTAGAAGGATAGTTCCTTATTTCAACTGGGATATCATTTCATTTGGAACCAAAATAGCAACTTGAATTAAGGTCATATCTGAAGCTGTTTTTCTGGATCAAGTACAGATTACTTTAACTACTTTGACTAGTCTAGCCTGCGTGCATACTTCAATTCTGCGGAGGAAGAGAAATCACGACTTTAGTGCTTTTCCCTTTCCCTCTTGTTTCAAAGCTGCACGCATGACTAGGACTAGCTTGTCTGATGGAGTAGTGGTGAACACATGAATTCAATAAAAAATGATCTAATTCTTCGTGAAAGCGAGTGAAGCGTAAAAGCAAGTGAAGTAGATGTATAAACTTACGGCTTGAAAAGTCTGACGTATTTCTTTTTAGCAGCATTCAAATACACTGTCACTTGATTTGTTATTGGGACAAGACTTTCAACAATTCCTGGGATATTCTGAAATGTTACATGAACATTGATAAAAACAATGAACATATGGCTGCATCTTCATTGATAGTTTATAACTATTTACAAGGAAAAAGGATTCATCTCTATCGTCTTTCTAAGTTTCCTTCGCGAATTCTATTTTGAGAGACAATAGAAATGGATCAGTCTACAACTGGGATGATCCTATAGTACTAGAATGTTCTTTGGTCTTGCCTCTTTGCAAACAGATGCCCTTTCTCTCTCTTTGAGATCCTCCCTCCCTCTTTGTAAACAGACGTCCTCTCTCTCTTTGAGATCCTCCCTCCCTCCTTGAAAACAGAGGTCCTCTCTTTCTCTTAGAGATCCTTCCGCCCGGGCTTCTAAACAGATGCACTCCCTCTCTCTTTCTAAAAAGTGTTAAAAAAACATTTGCCAGACTGTTACCCAAAAATATAAGTTGTTTTATGCAGATTTCCAATGTAAACCAACAAAAATATCAGTCAAAAAACATCAGTTTCGGAATAACGGAAAAGAAATGCTGTTTGATAACAAATTATCATTCTCACCCTTGTCTGTGGTTCATTATATGCAACAACCATTTCAAACCATTCTTTTGTTCCAATCTACAAAATAATAGTAGTAAATACAACAGTATATCAAATATTAGTATGCCAATAAAAATTAATATATCTCATTGGAGCATTTTGTGAGTACAGTAAGGCCCGGCATTTAAGAAACTGATTTTACAGATCGAGCCCTACTGTTTTCAAATATTGTCTATTGTTTTACTATTATTCTTCTGAGAAACTGAGCCTACAAAATTCTTATCAGTGGTTTTTTAAATGCGGGACCTTACTGTATGTTCCTAAAGCCACATGCATATTTAATTTTTCTCAATTGTAACATTATAAAATTGTTTCACAAAACATTTAACGAGATTCAAAAACAAAGAAAGAAATAAAATTTTTAAATTGTCCTCATTTACTTTAACCTGGGATCGAGAGCCTCTGAGAAAAAATGAGAGAAAAACAGAGAACAAAATAACTGAGAAAAAAAATAAAAGAGAGATAAATCAATTTTTTTTCTCTTTTTCTTTTTTTGCTTTTTCTCATTTTTTTCAGAGGCTCCGAGTCCCAGGGTACATTTACTTTAACTTCATAACCTTATCAAAACCTATTTTAAATATCAAAGAAAAATTTGAAAACTTACTTTTAATCCAGTTTCAAGTTCACGGCCAATTCTTCTGTCTGGGTATGCTTCTTTGAATAACGGCATCTTGTACAAGTTCATTAGACATCTGCAACAATAGTGAAATTGGCACACTATTTTCAAAGCGATTTTTCCTCGAGAGCAAAAAAAAACTCTCTTAACTGGAAAACAAAAACAAACAATCTCGCGGAGGAGATATTTTCATTTTTTGGTTGAGAGAAGCAGAGGCTAATTTTGTAACAATAATTAAATCAACACACTAGTTTCAAAACGATTATTCCTCGAGGACAAAACAAAACTCTCTCAACTGGAAAACGAAAACAAACAATGTTGCGGAGGAGATGTTTTCATTTTCCAGTTGAAGAGACAATCGTTTTGAAACCAGTGTGTCAATTTCACTATTGTAACAAAATTCACCTGTGTTATTCCATTCTGTTTCGTACCATGCCAAATATTAACATAATATTAACATAATATCACCATAATATTAACAAATATTTGATATAATACAATTACACTTTTCCTCTGTGACGCGTGTGTACTTATACGACAGCAAGTCCCTTATTAAAACTTAGACTTGTTGCCCGAGTCTCGATTCGCTCTTTTCGAGATCTGATAACCACGTGGGTCTGAAGTAATCAGATTAATTAACCCTTACAATAGCACGTGATACTGGAATTCAACGTCCGCTAAACAGAACTTTTGCTTAAAAATTGACATAATGTTAACAAACTTACAAAAGCCAATTGCCAAACTTGAGGCCCTCTTCAAAATCGCCGGTTGGAGGGAAAACCAATCGATGTCTTTTAATCAACTGCATCGCGTATGATATAAAGTCGTCAATTGATTTCAAAAATATGGTTTCCTAAAAAGAAAAAGTCCTCTTCATCTTCAAAGATCAAAGTAAAGTTTTAGAGCAATAAAAAGCTTAAAATGAAGTGGTTCTTGTCAAAAAATTACAAAAAGAAATGTAAATTTATTATCTGACGTCCTTAAAATTTGCAATTAGGGAATACGAGAGTACCGATATTACGATACCGATATTACGATCAATAGACCTTTTCGGAAATGAAAGCCATTCTATTGTTAAAGCCTCGTTTTCAACATCGATAAGATTCCCATCGGCATAAAAAAGCTTAAACTTCAATTAATGCCTTTTGAGTCCTTTGGGAGAGAAAGAGACAAGAATAGCCATTCCCAATAGAAATACAGGATTAGTCTTGAGACCGTAGGTCATCAGGGAAATAATCAAACTTTTGACAGTTTCATTCTTGGTAGTAAAAACAATCAAGAGGTGAATCCAAAACAAAAATATTTTTGAGAATACAAAATTATTTCCGATCAAAAAAGGAAATATTACTAAATAATAATTATATTGATTGTATTGTTATGTTGACTGTAATTGTTCCATTGATTGTATTGTTCCGTTGCTCTATTGGTTTTGTTGTTCTAATATTTTATTGATTGTATTGTTCTATCGATTGCATTGTTTTATTCTGTTGTTGATCGTATTGTCTTATTGTTCCTTCGTATTGTTTTATTGTCTCAGTTTATTGTTCCAGATATCTATTAACAATTATGTCTATTAAAAGATTTGAAGTTAAATATATAGACAAACATTACCTCCTCTTCATTCAAACTCAAACTTTCTGTGTTTGCATAGCTTTTGATTGATTCAATTAGTTTAACCATCCGCTCAATAGGAACAGTAACATCTTCCACGCAGTCGGAATATACCTCCCATTTTCTAATGAAAAATACAAGTAAGAACTGAGTTAATGCCAAACAAAGCTGCTATGTCGAGCACCCCCTGAAAGTAAACTATAGCAGGGGTGAACGCGTACTAATTTAATTGCAATTGGAAAGAATATATTTCACATATTTAAAAGCACGTAGTCAAATCAAAATAAGCGCAGAGTGCAAAATTTGGTGGTCAATATCTTGTGACTTGCTTGGCTACATTACAGGTAGTCTAACTTCTGTGATTGGTTAATACTAACAATAGGCACGTGCACGCTACCCTTGTTATGAAAACCACCCTTGTAAGTTAATGAAACTCCAGGCTATATTAATTTTCATCATGAAGAATTAAATAATTTACTTGCAGTTGGTGTAAAATAAAATCTTTCAATCTGTTCTTTGAATGCTTGGATAGTTACACCTTGTCATTTCTTTAACCTGTGATATTTTCATTTGTGCCATATATAATCTTCAGGGGGGGGGGGGTGCAATGGCACTGCATAGTAACATTCGAAAACAGTAAAATTCTTAACCCTCATTCTGTTACGAGCTTGGCCATACCTTTCGCTGTAAGCTAATTTTATATTAAAAACATAAAGCTCAACAAATACTACGACAAATACTATATACAAAAAATTTAATTGACACATATAATTACAGATTTTACTAATTCTTTTAGAAACAAAGCATGTTTTATACTTACACTACAGCTTTTTGATATGAAGTTAGTGAATTTTGAATTGCGAATTGCTCAAACAAAAATGAAGCAAGATCGGAAAGTTCCATGGTCCATTGGTCGTGTTTGAACGTCTGTCAATAAAAGTAAAGATTTTGCTTAAAATGATAATACCTTCGAATTCGCTTTCAATTTACGACAAATAAAAATACTTTGTTATGTTTTCAATTTACAATTTTTCTATCAAAGTTTATAAATCTGCGATAGAAGGAGCTTTAGTTTTGATAATTTTGTTTTCGCTTGACATTGATTTAAGAAGCTTCAACTTAAAATTTGATAAATTATTCGCCAAAATCCACTGAGTAATTCCTAAGCAATTCTGAGCTAAAGCCGACGTTATTGGATTTCCTAAAGTTATAATGTCGTATTTTCGGCAGATTGCAGCAGCAGAAAGTCCCTATTTTTGGTTTCATTGAGTATAACTCAATCATGGTAGATTTTGGCAAACTAAAAATCGGTGCTTCTCATATTAAATTCAAGTAAAAACAATTATAAAAACTAAAGCTGCTGTTTGCAATACGCTGAAACATGTTTCGGCCACCCGATACATACTTAGATTATCATATGCTGATCATGGCCATGTTTTGATGTGTCTCTACATGTTTCCCAGCAGATAATAGATACCATAGGTTATTAATATCACGAGGGCAAGAATAACATATAAATATTTTCCAAAAAAAAACCGTAACTAATAATAACTAAACTAAAAATAACTAAATAACCAAAAAATAATCTAAAACAACATACCCCAGAACTGAAAATTTCCTCATAATCAAGTCTTAAAAACCTCTTGAGCAGCTGGCGTTGAAATTTCATTGGAGAAGACAATGTTGCGTCTTCGATAGGGTTCCTGTCTTCCTATAAACAAACACAAAACTAAATCATATTTTTTTAAATATCTTATCAAAGTTTGAAAATATAATTGAATTAAAAAATAGTTATGTATTATGTAACTTAATAGCATTTTTAGTTTCTGTAGTAATATAGAATTTGAAAAGTAAAAACTGTAGCAAGTGGTTAAACTTCAATAATTTTAGTAAAATTCTAAGCTAAAACAAGCAGATTAAATTCTTTATATTTCAAAATTGAAAATTTTCGATTTAAAGAATACAAAAGCAACTCTTTGCAACTCAATGTGATTCCTTGCGACGAATGGTAAAGTTTTCACAAATATCGCAACTCCTTTGTAACTGTGATCCTTTGCGATCATGTGGAAATATAGAAAAAAACAAAAACCGATTGCCTGTGATCCTATGCGACTATAGAAACCAGGCTTTACCCCCTGCGAAATAGTAACTTACACAGCATTCACCTGTTAATCCTTAATCCTTTATAAAAGTTTTATTTTGCAGGGGGTAGTACATGGAAACCAACTTAATTTATACGATAAAATTACGTTGAAATATCTGAAATCAATATAAAGTTCTGCCCGCATTTACCTCCTAAAAATATGATGTTTTACATTGTTTATCAATGGGCCATATGGCCCTTCCCGGGGTGAAAGGGTTAACTGGAAATATATCTCGGTGTCAAAAGGCTAGATCAATTTTATCGTCGACAAAAATAAATCTTAATAATAGATAAATAATAAATCACCTGTCCAGCCGACAATCTTATTTTTAACTTCAAAGAGCCTTGCACAGATGATTTATGGGTCCTTGGTTCTAAATCGAAAAATTGCTCCAGACCATCAGACGGTATATCCTACGACAAAAATATTATTATATTTAATAAATTGAACATCAAAATAATCTTCCTTTCAAGATAAGGCAATAGAAATGGAAATTTGTGAAACCTTGAAGATGTTCCATGTTTGATTCTCGAATTGGATTCTGCCACCAAAATGGTTGTTAAACTAATGTCACCTAGTTGAAATAAAATTTGGTTGCAGCATCTAATTCGAGAATCAAAAATCCAATATCTCAGAGTTTTCATAAATTTCTATAAAGACGCCTTTTCTTGAAAAGGTGGATTAAAACAATTCCTTCGCAATAGAAGATTTCAAGCAAGAACACGCAAACATCTAATGTCATAATAAAATATAAAATTTTAAAATGTAAGTTACACAAGCAAAAATAATGTTTCATCTAATGTCATGTTTTTGAATAAATATTGAAAATAAAAGTGGTCTTTGAGATTTTTAATAAATAACATAATTTTTTTCAAAAAAATAAATAACATATTAATTTTTATCAAATAATTAAATAACATATCATATTTCAATAACAACAGCCCAACCCGCATGTGTTGACTTACTTACTTTCTTGTGTTGTAGTTGGTGTTTCAATAAACATTGTAAATGGCATTTTTGTAGCAAGGACGGTGACCTTGTGTCTTTCCTCGCTGAAAAAGCTACAGTATTGTGTGGCACGAAGGCGAATTTTGTAATAATAGTGATATTGAAACACTGGTTTCAAAGCAATTATCTCTCGAGAACAAAACAAAACGTTCTCAACTGGAGAATGAAAACAACTCCACTGCGACATTGCTTGTTTTCATTTTCCAGTTGAGAGAGTTTCGCTTGGTTCACAAGGGGTAATCGCTTTGAAACCAGAGTGTCGATTTCACTATTGTTACAAAATTCGCCCCTGCTATTGTGTGATCAATGTTATTTTTTTCCTATTCGTATTCACAGAAAAGAGAATGAAAAGTAACATACCCTGATATAATATTCAATAATTCCCATAAAATCATCTTTTGATTCAAGGTCACATTTAGCCGATTGAACAACTTCTTTCAGAAATCTAAAAACAAAAATATCGGTGTTAAAATTATACATGATGATTTAAACAAAAGATAATACATTGTTGTTTTTGTCATAATGTTGTCTATTTTTCTTTCTTTCTATCTTTCTTCTAAGCTAACATTATAGAACTAAAAAAATATAGCTACTCTTGTTCTGTTTTTCGAGTTATTAAAATGTTGTCTCATTCCTAGTTTTCCAGCTCGTTATTTGGCTTAAGCCATCTTCATAAAATGTTGAAACACAGAAAAATAACACACTTAACACAATGATATGATAAAAAAAAACAATGTATGTTCATATTGACGTTGACTAAAAAACTCAAACATTGGTTTTTCAAATGAGACAAATCTACACTTTCCTTATAACCAATCCAAAATTTAAAAATACTGAAAAAGTAAGCCTAAATTGTGCAATATGTGTGGTTGCTAAATATCAGTGTAAATTAGTGATCTCCAATATTGTAAAATTAACGGAAAAAAATAAATAATTCCCAAATTACCAAACGTAGTTTCGGGAGACAGTACTTGTTAGAGATTATATAAACATAAAAAAAACAAGCTCGAACCTCAAAACAAAGTCTCTAAAAATTAAATTTCAACTGCAGTTTCAAATTTTGCCAAATAAAGGCAACAACGCTAGAAAATTCATTTACCTCCCAAAGCCGGTGAATCCCTTAATTGCTGATATAGTATTATCCTCGTCCAGAAAAACCGTCGAGTCGTCCTTATCCCTTGGAAATTAAAAAGAATTTAAAAAAATTAAAAATATTTTGAAAAAATCTCTAAAAAAAAGTGCTGAAAAAGATGACAACTTTCACATTACAAATCATGGGCTTAACAAGAGTTGTTGTCTCCGTCAGCAGTTTATTCTTTCCCTGTGTCCAAGTACCCATAAAGGCAAAGAAATACAAGGGAGGGATTATGAAACAGCAACTAACGTTTCTTAAAGCCCATGCACAAATTATCATAACCTGCGTGCAAACTTTTCTTTTCCATTGGATGGAAAAGTAAAGTCTACACTACATAGTCCCTCTATTTTCGCTGTTGTTGTTATTGTTGTTGATAGCCATAGCGACATATCAGTTCATGGAGCGATACAGAGACTGTGTAGTCTACACGCAGGCTAAAATTATCATTATGAAATGCTGCTTGATCAATTATTTCTTGAGAGAAATAGACTTCATCTGAGAAATTAGCAAAACATATAGGATGTCAATCTGAATGGATCATCTGAATGGAAAATATAGAATCTCACCCTGAATGGATCATTATTGCCCTGAATGGATCAACTTTTGTTTACCATTAGTTCGTTCTCTTGACGCTTTTGAAACAAGTAAACTCAATAAGCGTGCATCAAAATTATTGTAAACAAGTAGTAAACAAGTAGGTGATTTGTTAAGGGCATTGATCAATTCAGGGCGATGATCAATTCAGGGCATTGATCAATTCAGGGCGATGCCTCTCTAAGCGATTAAAGTGAATAATTTAATTAAGAAATAATTAAGAAAAATTTCAAATTAACAATTTCACACCGAATAGGACAATGTAGCCTATTGACAAACAATATTTTCAAAACATAACATTTTCAAGAAGTAAGTGCAAAAATTTATTAATTTAAGAAATTTAAACATAAGGTCACAATCTAAATTAATTTGGTTTGCATTTACAACCCATTTCAAAAAA
>JAYJMH010051115.1:0-13567 GCA_036873815.1 Phacellophora camtschatica | reverse complement strand
ATCATAAGCATGAAGTTTGATAGCACATCTATGAAGCAAGATATCATAAGCATGAAGTTTGATAGCACATCTATGAAGCAAGATATCATAAGCATGAAGTTTGATAGCACATCTATGAAACAAGCATCTAGCAAATACAGCAAACGAGAAAGGTAACCTACACGAAACATGTATCATCTTTTCGAGCTTGCTCGACTCATGAACTCGCGCACGCCATCCATCTCGATTTCACATTGCAGTCGGCAACTCAACATAAACATTAAAGATGTTATTTCAACATGAAACTTGCTAAGAACTATTTAAAATTATATTTTAAAAAATTGTACCACACAATTCACTGAATAATGAGATCTTTCGAATTTTTATTTGAGAGGTCTGGTAGCTAACATGTTGTCATGGCGACAAAATTCAATGTAAGAAAATATTGATTGCCGTTCAGTTGTTGTCTATGCAAATTTTTATTGGCTTTGCTTCAATAATTTTTGAGCAATCAGTACTTTTATATTTTCTCATTTTCACAAGACCACCTAATTACGTCACAAATAATGAAATTTTTTAGCATTTCACCGCCACTTTTTACCACTAAAACGTCCTCTTCAAACCTTCATATTTCAAAACTATCGAAGATATCGATAAACCGAAAAAGCCTGTGACTTCCCCCCAATACATTTCTTTGTATTAAACAATCAATTTTTCGAGTCATATGCACTTTAACTTTTAATTTGCTTCCTTGATCTGCAAAATTAGCCCCCTGAAGTTTTGAGATATTCATCTACATATATCCTGAATATGTCATCATCTTCAAGCAAGAGCCTCCATCTAAGCGGCCTAGGCAACGGCCAACAAAGTTTAACAAGCAAACCAAGTTTATTCTCTGATTTAAATAAAAATAAATTATTTTAAAAATCTATGTAGCAATGTTTGTGAATAACTAAAAATGAATTTTAATGTTTTTTAATGTGTTGCTCAGGCCTTTTAGTTAAAAGTTCTCGTTTCTCGTGAATGCAAATCTGGAGTTAGAAGATGAATTTGTCAATACCCAAAGACAGCAATTTTGAAGAATAAGGTACCAAATTGAAAGTTAAACGCTACTCATATAATTTGAAATATCATTTTGATCAGGCTTCTTTTAAGAGGACTTCTTGACTATGCTCGAAGTAAGGGCAGATTCGTAACAGTATTGTCACAAAATCCTCCCTTGTTTATGCTCGATCAATCTTCAACTGTAATTAAATTTGGAAAGATTAATACTTATTTAGAATTTCAGACTGAGAAAAACGGTATTCAATAAAATCACTTAATATGTTAATACTTACATAATTTCTGAAATGATTTAAAAATTTTATTGTTATATACACAACTTTTAATTATAAATATTAATGATAATAATGAGCGGCGTTTATCAACAGTGATATACATAACTGTTGACGTAATTATAATAGGACAATACAATAAATATTATAGAAAACTGAATTTTGTGACCTGTCACTTCGGTCTCCGTTTTCCAACCTTTAAACTTTTTATGCTCTCTAAAAATTCTTTAAAAGTTTTTTGTAAATTTACAAATGATTTACCAAAAATAATTCTTACGTATATACATCTGAACTAGTTACTCAACAATAACTTTTTCCAGCACAGATACTGTTGCGTTTATTCCGGGTAACCCAAAACGATGTTCCGGTGCTTAAAATCACAAAAAATAAAATGTGCAACTAATTAAAATCTTTTTTGCATTATTATGTGCCCGAATGCTTGAATAAATTGATTTTGATACATAGTATGGTTATCGATCTTATGACTTTCAATTTGTTAGAGTTCAAAGCAGTTTTAAAGCAATTAAATTAATCCTTCGCGAGTTGGCTGAAAGAGAAATTTTAAAATTTTATACTAAGGTCGAATATTTTCTAAAAGCCTTAACATCATTATAAATAGTGTTTTTTATTATAAATAATTTCATGCTACTTATTACGAGTCTCTAGTCCCGAGCGACAAAGAATGGGAATATTCTCGCCTTCTTGGTGCCAAATAATTACACCTGGCATCGTCTTGGGGCGAATTGTCTTCAATATGCTTCATTGGTCGTGTGGCATTGATGACATCATGTGATGAACCAGTAGTTGCATTTACCATCTCAACTTCTTCTATACCATTATCAACTTCAGCCTTTCTCTTTTGAAATGTTATCGGGTCGATGCCTTCTCTTCTATATGGTAATCTAACATTCTTAGAGTTGTCAAGGCGGGGATATTTCATTGCAAGGAACTTTCTCAGTTTATCCATGTCTTCTCTCGTCATTATTGCTTCACCCTCCTTTTCGTTATTTTGATCATCAGCTACTTCTTCTTTCCAAATTTTATGCTCCGTGGTTTTGCTTTCTCTTAAAATAGCAAGCATAACTTTGATGCTTTCTTTTCCGTTGGCTTTCGCAGTCTTTTTCATTTGAACTAAATATTCTTCCTGTGCAGCCATTGCCTCATACTTGTCAAAACTAAAAGAAATTAGAACTAATTTTATCAACTTAATCATAGTAACGGCTAAGATCATTATATTTCAATTTTATTTTCCCAAAGCATGTAACACATAAAAATAAAGAAAAGTTACCTTCTCATGCTTTCCAAGTCTTTGTGTTCGAATTCTGTATAACAACAAGTGATCGTAAAATGAACGAGCATAGTAAACATGAGTCCAACGGTGAGTAATACAAGTCCAATAATTTCAGCAGTGGTGTTGCAGCGGTCTCGTTTCACTTCCCAATCTTTCTTTTCATTGTCAGGCAAGGGTCCAATTTTAATGCACGCGTATGCTTCAGTAAAAAATAGAGTAGCTATAATCCAACTGAAAAAAGCCAGCATAGAGTATGTCAGTGCGATCAAAACATTCCAAAATATAAATTTCCACGTGCGTTTGCGTTTTCCACCGAGAGCAGTTCTGGGTACATCAATGTCCACCATGCATGCACCACGTAAAACGGTTGATAATCTCTGTGAAACCAACAAGCTAAGGAGCGATAGCACAACACCAGGTAATACCATAAAAGTCCAACCATATGTTTCGTGCGAAGATTTTGGACATTTGAAATATTCCTTCGCAAGTATTCGGTTAAAAAACACTGTTGTTCCAATGATACAAAAACTTAAAATTGATTTTTGTTGGCCTTTTAACTTTTCCGAGATGCCAGTGAAAATTTTTGAATAAGCACTTAGGAGAGTTGCCATATTTGTTTCTTTGTCAAAAATTTCAAACACCGTTATGTACTTCTCCTTTCCAAAAATCCTCTTTCCAACTCATGCTGCAACACTTTTCCAAACCCTTTTTATTAAACGATTCAAATGGGGATTCCTTTGGAAACGAGAACAGAAAGTTCTTCTGTAAATAGTTTTTTTTGGAGATTTACTTGTTAGTTCATTCATTTCTTCACCGACCGCACAATAAGAGGTGGTTTGCTGTTACCTTTCTAGTTCCTGGAAAGACTGCACCCAGGTTATCAGCTTCCTTTTGCACTCAAAACAATCGTGGTTACATTGTTTAAAATTTTTGATTTGTTTTTTTTTCAGAAATTAAGTTGATGCAGTTGGATGATTTTGAATGGAATCCTGAGTTTTTATCGCCAAAAGGAAAAGGCTTTATGTATTCCTTGTTCTAGTTACAAAGTTGCAAAACCCACGAGACCACAAAATTCAGCTTGGGAGGATGCATTTGAACGTCTTCAAAACTCCGGGGGGGGGGGGGGGGCATTTCCTATAGTTTTAGGTCTGAAATTTCGATTTAATAATATATTTTTGGGTAGAATATTATTAACTAGCATAAAAATGCTAGTAAAAGATTTCACAGACAGCAAAATTTCATTATAACTTTAGCCGTACAGTTATATTTTTGGAGTTGTGTTGTCCTTCTGTTTCTGTTATATTTTTAATTCAGCTCAAGATTTCCACGGACAAACCCAATTTTGATGGTACTGCCCCCCTAGGATTGAAAAGATTGCATTTAAACTTTTCGACAAGTTCAAATGTAAGTTCAAATACTCAAGTATTTGTGGATAATATTTAATTTCAAGCAATTTCGCAAATCAGAGCTTTTTGTAAAGACGTTTCATACATTTTTGGCCGTTTTTAATAAGGCTGGAACAAAAATTCACTAACATCAGCTTTGAATATGTGTTTTTCACTAACATCAGCTTCGAATATGTGTTTTTCACTAACATCAGCTTCGAATATATGTTTTTCACTAACATCAGCTTCGAATATGTGTTTTTCGAATATGTGTTTTTCAAAAATTCACTAACATCAGCTTCGAATATGTGTTTTTCAATAACATCAGCTTCGAATATGTGTTTTTCACTAACATCAACTTCGAATATATGTTTTTCACTAACATCAGCTTCGAATATATGTTTTTCACTAACATCAGCTTCGAATATGTGTTTTTGAATACTTGTTTTTCAAAAATTCACCAACATCAGCTTCAAACAATTGATATTGCTGTAATAATATTTTTGGCTCTATTTCAGTTAACCACAGTTCGATCTAAAACACAGTTAGATAGATATAACGATAATGAAGAAATATCAATGTTACAATTGATCAATTCAAACTGATGTCTTCTATTGCTCAATTACTCTAATTAATGTATTTGTGTGCCATATATTAACATATTTTTGCGCTAAATACTAAGTGCCATATATTAACAATTGAACAATGATAATACGGGTCAACAAAAGTTATTTCTTTAAAACTGAGATAAGAATCATCACAAATTTTACATGACGTCAGAAAGCCAAGAGACATAGTCTCAAACTAAATGTCTTTCCAACTGCATAGACCTTACTCTAAATTGAAAAATAAACCAAAATGAACCCGCTCACATATTCCTTTGCTTGCTTCGCTCTGCAATCAATAACTACAAACCAAACCGTGTTAATTTTTACAAGTGATTATTTCAACCAAGGTAAGACAATAACAGCATAGTCTATAAACTAGAACCCGTGATCGTGACCCTATGACCCTTATGTGAAGATAATGAAATTGACCTTTAACACACTAGAAGATAAACTACATGGTTACACTGCTAACCCCATGAGTATCTGCATGCTTTTCCTCGCCAATAACAAGAGCAAACAGCGGTTCACAGTGGCTGTCTTGAGCTTAAGTCTCAAGGGTCATTTTTATTTTCCATAATTAAGGGACATATGGTTAATGGACATAGGGTCAAGGTAACAGGGTCATAGGGTCTGGTTTATAGACTATGCCAATAATAACAGCATGCTACCGTAAGTCCTTGAAATCAAAAGTACGGATTCTATATCTTATGAATTAGTGGTAAAAAATCTCGACAATAAATAATTGACAGCACAGGAACTCAAATTTTAAAAAGGAAGAAGAAAGGAAAATATACACAACAGTAAGCAATAAACTTCATTGCGATAGCTCGCTACTTCATAACTTGCTATACTTTCATGGCTCACTGCTCCCATCACAGTCAATCGTAATTTTGATAAAAATAGTATCATCCTTTATATAGCCTCGACTCTCTACATCTTCCTGCTTGGCAAATTTAGCACCCCCAAAACTGGCATTTTTCTCCAAGCGCGGACGCCCAAGGAATGGTTCGTTATCTTTACACGGATTTGGTTTGATGCTAAATTTCATGTGTTTTCTGGCAGATTGGTCATCACCTTGATCAAGTAGATAGAAGGTAACTCGAAAATCAAAAGGCCATTTCAAAAGAGCATCGTATGCACCTAAAAACACAAATGTACATATCAACAATTGCATGGAAAACAAGAAGATTACATGAGAAGGAAAATTACGAAAATTACAAAAATTACGAAAATCACGAAAATCACAAAACCCACAAAACCGAAAACCAAAATAGAAATGTCCATCTGTTAATTTTTTTGTCATCATTTCACTCTGTTACTGTAAAAAGTGAATATGCGCAAAGGTATACATGAATACAGGCACTGTTGGATGATTATAAATGTTCAAAAACATTTAACATCAAACGTAACATTTAACGATAAAAATGTTAATTGTTTTGTAACATATTGTGCTTGGCTTTAGGGTAAAAATATGGGGTAAAACTATGGGGTAAAGATATGGATGAAGAAATGGGTTACAGATATGGGGTAAAGATATAATGTATATAATTTTAAAAGCATCTGATTTAATGAATGAATGAATGAATATATAATACATTTAATTCACAAACCTCTCAGCACACTGACAAATACAGACATGTGCGTTCCTTTTCCCTTGCCATCTCCATTAAGGCAAACAGAAGCTGCAAGCCTGTATCCATGTTTGCTTGTTGTAAAACTCGGGCTAAACAATGTTGATGCTGAACCAGCTTTGGCCTCTTTCAGTTTCCGTGAATAGTCTTCAATTCGCCAAATGAGTTGGTTGCGAGAAATTCTTTCTACATCAGCAAGCCTCTCTTGGTGATTTTGAAGAAGATTCAAATGATCTTGCAATTGATCATCGTGTGATTCAAGTCTCCTCCCTTGTTCACTCACTAAATCATAAATAAGACGCACGTGTTCTATGATTCCAGTCTTGTAATGTTTTGGGAGTTTTTCTCGGCTGCACTGTAAATTCAATTCAATTGAGTTATTAGAAATGTACACATAATCAAAACGTTACAATAAAGAAAAACAAGAATTTCGAAAAGATGAAAGATTCACTTTAAACTAAATTAAATTGATATTAAATATAAAATATCAAATTTATGACATTCGCAGCGTCTCCTGTGAGCAATCTTTCTTTTCCAATAACCCTGCATAAAAAATTATCACTTTTGCTGAAACATTGAAAACACATTATTCTCATCCATTGCTTATAGAATGATCGTTTACTTACCCTATGAGAGCAACCGATATCTTCATATTGACACATTATTTTTGTTCTTGGACAGTCTTGCTCAATGTGAAGATCCAACTGAAATAAAATATTCGGTATTTTGGTATGAAAAACCATAAAAGATTTACCGCAGATCCCCATTCCTTTCATTCCTTTTCATCCCCATTCCAAATGAAATATAATTTATTAATTATTTCGTTAAGGTCGTTAGTTCAAGCATCCCTTTTGCATAATCATATCACCTTCTTTTTATGTGAATTATTCTCATTTTTATAGAACAATGTCCTAAACATCTTCATTCCATTCATCCATCAATGTTTAAAATTTTACTTGACAAGATTTATTGTTATGCACAAGAAAATTAATTTTGTATTGATAATTAATTTTCATCCAACAGTACTAAATGTGTCTGTCGTCGAAAAAAGTATGTCTTCAAACAATTAAAGCAAATGAACAGAGTTAAAAGTGGCATGACACATTTTGAAAAACAATACCTCTTCTCTAGCAATGGTCAATTTCTTATCACACTTGTTCGGGCAAGGCAGAGGAACCTTTTTGCATTCTTCCAAATGTTTCTGTAATAAAAATCAAACTATTTCATAGCTTCAATGCCAAAATCTAAAACCTTGAAAAATATTTAAAATGGCAAGTACAACAGAAATGAGAAACAAAAAACGCAATGAGATTACTGTTGAAAGTAAGGAAATTTTATCGCCAGTTTCCGAGCAAAATTTGTGACGAAAAAAACAAATTACAAACCCTCTTTTCTTCTCTGAGATGCCTCTCGTCACAATATGCACATGGTATGATTCTTCTGGGGCAGTCTTTATCCAAATGCTTTTGCAAAAATCTTTTTTGAAATTTAGCCCCACAATCATTCGCACAAAGAATATCAGAATAATCGCATTTTTCAATGTGGGTCTGCAATACAAAACAACAAAATTTTAACAATGAAATTATTTTTGAAACAAGGGGTTTATTATTCACAATCGAACTTCTATACTTCTTTAGTTCTGGTCTCGAGAAACAGAAATTTAGGCCTTAGAGGCCGAAATGGGTTTTATGAATTGCGGGTGTATTCTAACATGAAGGGGGGATCAATGTTTGCGAACTCTGTTTCGAATTCCATGAAATCATTTCAACAGGGGTCCACGAAACAAGTTTCGAACTCTGTCTCATCCCTAATACATTTAACAAGAAGTAATGTTGAGGAAAAATGGAAAAATGACATTTGCTGAATCAAAATAATAAGAATCGAAAAAGATTATTCATATCCAGATGCCTTACGATTATTCATATAAAATCAAATTGAAATGCTTAATTAAGTTGATAAAAACATTAAAGATAACAATAAAACAAATCAGATAAGTAATAAAATTCTTAACACAAACATAAAACATTGATGAGACGTCCCATACCTGTACATCCTTGTAAGTACCTTGCCAAATACATCCCCATTCATGATTATTGCAAGTTACTTCTAGTTCCATAAGTGTCTTGTTAAATTCCTTGTCAACTTTTGGCTGTAATACAATACGATTGAATGTTAATATTTTGTCTGTAGAAGCTTAAGATATAATAGCAAAAATCTGATTTAGCAGTGATATTGAAAATAAATGAAAACCAATGTTCAGCTGTATTTCGATCTAAATGTTGTATTTTGTCACTAAGCCAGTGAAAGAAATGGAAGATAAAATGGTTGTTTAATAGACCTTTTCACAAATGAAAGTCGTTCTATTGTGTTACAGGATTAGCCTCATTTTCAACATTTATGTGATGAAATTACCATAAGTACAAAAAATGTTTAAACTTCGATGTTTTGGGTCCTTAGGGAGAGAAAAACCAAGAATTCCCGGTGAGAAACAAAGCATTCCATTCCCGGTGGAAATACAGCACTAATCTCGAGGCCAGGCTCTATTTCCGAAAAGGCCTATTGCACGTGGTAGAAAAGGATTTGTGAGTCTAATTTTAAATATATATAAATCTACTGTGTTGTAACATATAGAAATACATGTATTCGTATTTAAATGTATAAACATATAGAAACATACAGAAACATATAGGTTTAAATAAGAAAAAAGATAAATGTATTGTTTAATTATATGATAGATGTGGGGATCTTATTTTAATTATAAATGCACAATGACATGTACTTTAAACACAAATTTACATACTTTATCTTTTTCAAAAGGAACTTGATCAATTGGGCATCGTGGTTCGACTCTGATTAAAAAAACGTAAACATACTTCATAAATAAGTTTACTTTGCCTATATATACTACATGAGCCCGCGTTTTACTCAATCAACTACCCGCTCCACAGTGAGGAACTCAACTCAACTATCTCGATCCAACTATGAGAAAAATTGGAAACGCCAAGAAAAAATTTACAAAACTAATCATAAAATAGAACATACAACGCGTGATTTAATTGACTTGCGCAAGTCATTTTCATTAATTGATTCAACGTTCTTTTAACTGTGAAAGAACCAATGGGGCTTACTTCTGATGTTTCAACTTATTTCAACTCAAATTCAATCGATATGAATTAAATCCATGAAAAACTCATGGTAAATCTAGTCAAACTCAACCTCGTTCCCAGAGCTCTGTATGCTTTCACAACAAGGCCCTGGATAGCAGAGACCCCTTTCTGCAATTTGATTGGTCGATGCAAATTCCTTTGTTCTTTCTTATTATGCAGAAATCCTTGTTCTTAGGTTCCCTGTAATTATGTTTCCCTTCCAAAACAAATGTCACGAAAGCAAAAATGTTACAGTATCAAAAAGTATTTGCACGGTTGAAAAATGGCGGCGGCCTCCCTATCCTTCCACGAAAAACCGCCAAACTGCAAACAAGGTTTTCTTACTTCTGCCGGCATCAAATTTTAACAACAAAGTATGAAAAAATTCCTCTTTTCAAGTTGTAGACGTGGCTTTTAAAAAGAAAGAAATTTTATCAATTTTACACCTGTTTTCTTCATGAAACTGTGAAGAGGCTTAAAAAGGTTAAGAAAAAGAATCATTGCTAATTTACATAAATTAACTTGCATAAATTAACATATTCTGTGGTATTTGTGAATATATTTTCAGGTGCTTACCAGGGTTTCATCTGGTCATAGACTGGGGCCCTAGATAAGAGGTTGAGTCAAACTAGACTGAAGTTTATAGGCCGTATACAGTGACATTTTCTCAGGTACTCCCGTTGGTTAGACATGTAAGGGCAATATATATACCTAGCGTGAAATTTTATGCTGATTACAAATTAGTTTGTTTACAGTTTTTTCATAAACAGCGCATCAAAATGTTCTATTAGAAAACTTCACAATTGACAACGAAGCCAAATAAATTGCATCTTAAGTTACATATGACGTTTAGATTCAAGAAGAAATGGGAACGCGTTCGTGATAGACCCAATATAAATTAAATTGAATCCACACAACTGCGATGTTTGAAGTTGGCCTGATACAGCATTAGTGTGAAGTTGCAAAATCAAACACATTTGTTACCTGGCAACATCTAGGTGGCAGGCATAACACAATCTGTGATCACAACTCAACTGCACAGGGTACCAAAAGACGTCTTTGCAATGAGGGCAGGCATTTTCCTTTTCCAGTGGGTTTTTAAGTGTTACTTTACATCTTTCTCGCCATCCTGCTGGACTATCCAAACTAGAACGACTCGCAGCTCTTGATCCATTCAACTAAAATTTAATGAAATAAAATTACGATCGCTAAATCGCTACTCATTCTGGATCTAAACCTCCCTAATATGACATTGTCCTCACAAATCAAAGGATTTTTACACAGTAAATCTTGTAATTGAACAAAGAAAGTTCACGTTATTATCAAAAGAAATTAAAATAACCTTTCTGTAAATACGTTTATGTCCAAGTGAATTTTCTCTATCTGCTGCTCCGTATGCATATAATATATTCAACAACATTTAAGTGAATAGGATATCTTCCGAGAGTGCAATTTTAACATATTTTATTTTAAAATCGCGCTTCTAAATGAGCACCTTGTGGTGTGATTTTCGGTCGTATTTACTGGTAGTTTTAATTTAGTTACGTTTAAGAACCAAATTTAAGAACGGGTAGATCATAGTCGAATAATGACACACACAGCATCTCTTGATAGATGACGAAAAGAATAGATAACGAACTTTATTCTTAAATTTAAATTTTAAGAATGAATAATTTTGCGATATATCTAGAAATGACGTGTGCTATTCATTGTCTCAACTATGATCTAGGATCAACTGTATTTAAACATTATCGCTTTTCGCTTTTTACAAGCTATTCTCGTTGTTGCTCTGGAAAAAATTGCGTACATATTCAAACTAAAAATAGACTTACCACCGGGTTTATCACACAAGCCATAGTTTTGTTACGTCATTTGGAAAAAAGCCAAATAAACATTACATACATAAGAATGGAGGGGATCTCCGCATCACCCCCCACAGAAGTGAAGTTACAGCCTGATGTAATCAGGTTAAGCCATGGGTCTATTGTTTATTAAATACATACCGATTCATTGTCTGAATTTGTTTCATTAGTCGAAGGCATTCTTCTATCAATAGAAATTCTCCCAATAACACAAATTTTCGATAAAAATTCTAACAACAGCACAAGTTTCACTCCATATTTTCAGTTGTAAAGCCACTCATTTATAAAATTGTTTTTATATAAATCTGCTGTTTAAATATGTGTTCTTCGTACACGAATATTCTTCTTGAAAACTTTTCTATGCAATATTTTTATGAACTAAACACCTGAAAGACAACTCATCTCGCAATCTCGGAGTAATACTAAAATTTCTAAAAAATATCCTGTCGTGTTTCTGCATTAGAAGGCATCAATCTATGCACGGATTTTGAAATGTGTATTCTCCCCTGCAAATAACAAAATGCAGTTTGCAACTGTTCCTCGACATCAAAACACAGCCAAGAGAAGATCAGATTTTAAAACAAGATAATAAATTCTACCTGCTGGATATTAAAACTTGCTTGCCTGTTTCCGAGAATGCAGTGCTTTGTTTGATTGGTCTTATTATGTACAATTAGCCACCCGCTTCGAAGATAAGTTATTCCTGTTCTACATATAGCATTACTAATTATTTTGAAGCCAAAGTAAAAATTTTCGTAGCGTAATTAATTGCTTTGATATTATCATTCCAATTTATATTCGCTGTTTAGAACGTTTTAGGAACATATAATATTCACTAGCTTAAATTACCAATGCAACTTGCTCAATCTAAAAATTATATCAATCTTCATATCAGGATACGGATTAAGAAAAAACAGTTCCCTTCCATGTCAAAAACAGGTGACACGGTTAAGGTGTTAAACACAGTAGTGAAGATGATATATTCAACAATTCGGTATTATATTAACTCTGCACCATCGTAAAACCAGCGATTTGCAAGCGAATATTTAGCCAATTGAGTAAGAAAATAAACATATTTTATTGAAAGAAAATTCTTGTATTTTGAAAATAGAAGTCTTCAAATTTGCGTTTTAAAAGCCAAAAATTACAAAAATGCTCACTACTTCCATCCAAATCCAATTCATTCAAAAACAAATTCATTCAAAACAAAAAAAGTTTGTTAAACTCAAATTATTTATTGACATTGTGATTAAATGAAAAAAACCGCTGACTATATAGTCACTAGAACTCTTTGTATGACCAATAACCTCTACCATAGTCATAAGAAAAATGTCTATGCTTCTACGTTCAAAGCTCTCTTGATTTTCCGTTTGTCAAGCTTGGCCTAGTTTTCGTGGAAAAAACATTAGGCGGAAACGAGGTAGGACTTTTCGCCGTAGAATAGAAGTCATTGGTTATAAAAAGAGTTCTAGTGACTGTATTATCGTGCTAATTTGAGAAGTTAATCACATTTTAAATGAACAATTTGAATTTAACAGTATTTTTGCAGTAAAAATTGGTTTCATGGAATTCGGGAAAGAAAACATTTTCATCCAAAAGAAATACCTAATTTACTCATTTTCTTATCAATTTTTCTTCAATTATCTAAGAATCGTTAATTATTCATGAAAAAACAGGTATAAATTTGTCGTCAGGGAAACAACAAAACTTAAATGATCCATTATGCAATAAAATCTTCAACTGAATAAATATGAATCAAAAATGCAGCTTTTTCGTAACTCTCTGGGATATTGGAATGATCGGATTACTGACTATATATATTTTAATGATCGAATTTTGGACTTTAATAAATAAAAAAAAATAATAAAAAAATAAAGAATTATGCGTTCTTGATCGAATGGCAGTGAATAATTTGCGGAGGACTGAAATCTTGTTAGCAGAACAACAATATATTTATAATGATGTATATAGTTTTAAATAATTTAGGTTTAAGAATATTTCGTAAAAAGGTTTTTTTTAACTCAACACCAAATTTACACTTTTATTTACAAGAAAAGTTACCTCCATTTCAGTCTGAGAATGATATTATTTTCGTTATTTTGCTCCATTATAAAGAGGCATCAACGCAAAAAAAGAATGGACAATGTCAAAAACTTTCATTGCTCATTTTGGTGTGAGATTAAGATATAAAAAACAATTATATCAAGTTTCATTTTTGTTTGACACACAACGAGGGCAGAAATTAGGAGGAGAGAGATGAAACGAACAACAGTGCGAGTGCGTGCGAATCCATAAATTGGCGGCGTCTCGTATCAAACCGAAAACCGAAGA
>JAYJMH010051104.1:0-13568 GCA_036873815.1 Phacellophora camtschatica | reverse complement strand
TGGGTCGCATAGAAATACTGCTTTTGTAACATGTATTTTAGACGGTATTTTTATGAAAAAAGTTGAATTGAATTGAAATTGAATAGCTACATGTAAGCGGCACAGGGCGTTTTCCTGAGTTTAAAATAGATTTCTAAGAAACTTTTGAGAAACTTTCAGTATTCAGTTTGTGAAAAATTAAGAAACTTTCAGTACTGATATTTAAAAAATTGTTTGTAATGTAATAACATTTTCTGTAGATGTAGAGCTGCTATATGGAAACATTGCAATTGTTTTATTTCCAATGCATTTAAATAAAATATACAATAATTCAGCCAATAAACATTCAGCCAATAAACATTCAGCCAATAAACTGAGCTTACTGTTCTTGGATCACTAATAAACAGCTTCGTTTTGCCAAATTCACATTCAGGTGACCGGAGAGCAAATCCCTTGAAAAAAGCACGCAAGATTTATTTAGCATAATAATAATTTTAAATCCAAGAAACATATGAAAAAGGCAACTGGGTTAGAACAAGAAACAAGATCACAAAAGAGTCAATTTGATAAATCATTCCGAACATCACAAAATCAATTTTTGAAATGGTGTTAGCAAAATGCTAACTTGTTTTATATAAATATTTTGTATATATACCATAATAAATATCTCAGTACACCACAAATGTACATCCTAAAGTCTATCCTATATATTACAAATGAGTAGTGCAGTGCTTAATCAGAATAAAATGATCTTACTTCAAGAATATGCTGAACACCCTCTTTTGGAGAACCCGATTTCCAGTTTGGCCAAGTTTTGTCTGACAACATTTTGTACCTTAAAAATAACAGAACAGTAAATTGCCAAGTTTTAATATGACCATTCTTCAAAATTTTGCATTGGCATTGGCATTGACAAAACATTGCAGCAGTTTCAAACGTTACAATGCGATTTGCAATTTGAAAGAATTTTAACTAAACCCTAGCCCTTACCCTGTGACCACACTCACTCAAATCAAAATAAACAAAGACAGCAAAATTTTATGATTTATGAAATCTATTCTTTACAGTGACAAATCGCATTGTCATGTTTGAAACCACAATCTTTCGTTATACAAAATTCCCCCTGTTATTTGCGTTAGTATCAGCATTTTAAAATAAATTTTAAAACAAATTATCAACACCAACATAATTGATCAGACAAAACATGTTAAAAAACTCATCATCATTATCTGCAAGCAAGTAACAGAAATCAGCAATTTTCTATTGATATCAAATTTATAAAATGAAACTTCCATCAACTTATTTTTTCATTATCACTGAAGACATCAATAAACATTTGAATGTTAGTTTAAATTTAATAAAGTTAGATTCGAAAAAGTAAAAGAAAAAATCAATGTTGAACCTTTCAAGAAAAATCTCGTATTTCTGCCGATAACAGTAACCAGCTCTTCTAACTCTGATGTTCTCCAATATACTAAATATAAAATATAAAAAGACAAATATTTAAACAAAAATATTACTATATCGACTTATATAAACAAGTATGCAGCATCGAGCACTTGAAAATCAAATGTCCTATGAGTATATTATATTAAATTAAAATAAATGGACTTGAAGAGCGGCATAGACCCAAAACGTCGTATCACCAAGACAATCATTAAATGGTGTTCAATTTGTTCTTATTCATGCATTTATCTCAACTACAATACGATACAACGCGTCACCAAAATATTTTTATGATCGAGCACTTGACCTGAAACAAATTTATAGATGTTTTTGAGTAGGGTGGGGGTAACAAATTTGTAAAAACCAGTCCAGAAATAGGAACAAATCCAGGCTAAAAACGAAGCTAATGGTTCTTACAAAAAAGCGTGCATTATTAATCTTGAAAAATTAATATATCATATGAAAGAAAATTAATTTCCCTAGAAAAGAAGCTGCTGAATGATTTAATGTAGAAACTTTTACACAAATAGTTTGCAAACAAATATCTTTAACAAATTCGTAACAGACACAAAAAATATCATCGTTTGGTAGAAATCGTTGAAAATACAAACCCAAGATATCTTGCTTCGTGTCTGACAATCTGTTCATTTATATGTAATGAAGACTTTGTTTCGTTTGGCTGAGAAAATATAATTAATTTTGTTACAATTTTAAAATAATTTCCAAATACGCTAAGGCTTAAAGGAAGACACAGGGGCATGTGTAAAAACAAAAATCGTCAAACAAAAGTAAGAAAATTAGAAAGTTAGAAAGTAGGCCGACAACAAGGTCGAAGGTCGAAGGCAACCCAAAGGCTCCTTTTCATTAGCTGGCAGTGGAAAGCGCCATTCCGTTCCCTGATTTTAAAACATATTAACACAACTGAGCTGGAACTCATTTACTGACCTCGAAAGGACAGACAGCTGAGTTTACCAAATTTACGATCTCACAGAGAGGTCGGCTTCAAAACACAGAGCCTTAACACTTGGCCACTCGACCAAAATAAACCAATTTTAAAGAAAGGGAAAATCAGCGTTTCAACCAAATTCAAAGACAATATATATTTAAAATCATAAAAAATATTTGCCAATTTAACGAAAAAAACTTGGCACGTTTTACACAAAATATACATCAAGATGACCGATGCCATGAATTGCAATTAAATTAGCATATATAGACACAATGTTATTAATTTTAATGTTATTAATTTTAATGTTATTAATTTTAATGTTAATAATTTTAGTACAAAATATATATATATACAGAAAATTAAAAAAAAATCAAGTCAAAATCATTGAGAATATAATTTTTTCACATTTGAGAATGGAATTTGTTGACCTTACCTTCATACAACGAATATAATGAGGCTGCTTTGTTCCAAGATTTTGTACTAACTCAGCAACCGAAACCTGCAACAAATGACAAAAAGTTTAAAATGGCAGGTTCCTATAATTACATATCTGTACATTAGGCAACCACCAAAAAAAAATATCCGTTTATAGAGCTGTAACTAGAAATCCGAGAGGCTACAAATCTCGAATCCTGCTCAATACTACGTCCGAAGAAATTAGAGTCGTAGATATTATCCATTCATCTATAATCATGTTTACATGGCCAGAACAAAAAATTAACATTGCCTTCATTCGTGAACTTATAAGTCAATTTGAAGGAACGCCATTTATTTCCAGTCCACCTTTTGACGTTAAAACAACCTGGTTGCTCAAATACTGACTTGGTAGTTTGACGTGTGAATCCTTTCAAAATTTAAACTTGTTCAAAATTCAAAATAAAAAATATTTGTTTTTTCGGTCACTCGGAATATACTTTTTAAATACAAACCAAATTTGTATTCATCACATAGTGTTTATATTGTAATACCGATGAATTTTATATGGTAATAACGATAATAAGAAATAACAAAAGAACTTATCTTAACAAAGATCCAAAGGAAAAAAATAAACAATGTCATTGAGGTAAAGTTTTCCAAATATTGGAAAAATGATCGACACATGGGTACAATAATCTCACAAACCTTCATTTGCGTTCCCACAGTAGGTGGTCGTTTCTTGTTGTTGTAGCTTGGAGCGCCTGAAAAAAATAATTGTAACGATAAATAAAGTGACCTCTCTCAATCTACTTTTTGAATTGATCACTTTTATATGCAGCATAAAACTGTTAAGTTTAATAAGATACTCGTTCATTGATTAAGTCAATTTGTATATATATTTCAAATATCAACCAATAAATTTACAGTATATATGGACATGTGACAGCAATTTTGTCCTATGATTGGCTAACTCAAAATATAAACAATCTCGCAGTTTGATCAAATAACAAACTCTCATCTGCT
Source organism: Phacellophora camtschatica (assembly GCA_036873815.1). Taxonomy (NCBI): domain Eukaryota; kingdom Metazoa; phylum Cnidaria; class Scyphozoa; order Semaeostomeae; family Ulmaridae; genus Phacellophora; species Phacellophora camtschatica. Next base: position 9,754 of record JAYJMH010051104.1, on the reverse strand, counting down.
TGAGATACAAACCTTCAGGAAACATTGTTTTCAAAAGCACATGACTGCAGTTGTACATTGTAATGGACATATCTCGATACAAAGGATCATTGTTTTTGTCAATGAAGTTGTTCACGTCGTAAGTAACCTAGTTTAAAAGAATTTATATGCATGAATATATAAAAAGTTTGTTTTCAATGTTCATTTTATATTTCATGTTCATATTTCATTTATGTCAGGAGGAGACCTATGCTTATTTTACAATAATATTTTAAGTTAAAATATCTTAAAGTTTAAAAGAATGAATACAAAGTTTGTTCTTAGCGTTTATTGATGATTTTTCTCAAGGAAAAGCCATATGGCCCATTATAAATATGAGATATTTTAACGTAAGTTTATCACTTGAATTACGTTGGTTTGCAAACACCACCCCTTTCGAAATAAAACTTACATATGACACCACCCCTGTAAATTGCAAATAAATTAGGGCGTGAATTCAGGTTAGCTGTGTCCATACCTGGGGCGAACCCGAGTTTAACCCGAGGTTAGTTTTAGCAGTGTAGACAGGGGTAAACATAAAAAACTAAACAAATGAATTGAAAAACAGATATACACGTATATATATATATTAAGGTGAACTAGTTCAAGGCATTGAACCATCCTGAGTTTGGGACATTGGTCACGTGGGGTGGGTGAGACATACAAATTACATCACCACACTAATCGGATATCAATGAATTGTACGTATCAGCATGATGAGATAGCTCAGTCAGTAGAGCAACTGCCTCCATAAACCTCAATTTGTCGAAAATTCCTTCCAAAATTAAAGTTTAAAATTATAGTACCAAATATATGTAAGTGAGAAAACTTACATCACCAGCATAATGTTTCAATTTAAAACATTCATGACCAATGGAAGTATCTGAACGACTTTTCACTCTGCTGTCATAATGAACATGCGAAATACAACGATCATCGAGCTTCTCCAAAAACGTTTTATCAGTGACCTTGTTTCAAAAGAAAAAGACAACATCAAACAGTAAATTTATTGTAAAAGCGATTGATTAAAACATTTACACTCATCATCAGTCTCACTTGGGCCAAACAAAATCTCTAAGGAATTTGCTACTCGTTGCCTCAAAAAGAGGACTCTATCCCCGATTAAACTTATATTCTCATTATGGGATCTAAGACCAGTGTCTTCCTCGCGCATGGTGGAATATGTCTCGAGTCCTCCACTAATCCCGGCTCTACTCTCCATAGGTGTCCAGAAAAGGAGATTTTCAGCTGGTTGGTTTTCATATCTGGCACAACATCTAGCAAAGCATTTACACTAATGATAAATGAATTCATTAAAATAATGAAAATATACTGGCATAACACTTTGACTAAACTAAAACACTGATCAAAAGAATAATTCAGAATGATGATACAGACTGAAGTAAAGAAGTGATAATATAAGCAATGAAAGAGAAATATATTTATTTACATCTCCAGGTCTTAGACATTCTTCATCGAGCAATGCGAGGATGCCAATATTTTGCTGCAAAACAATTTAAAATGCAAATAAAATAAAAATTATTATTATTATTAGATCCACTTTTTTGAGATGAAAAGCACATGGGGGACAAAATCCACGTGACACCCAAATCCAGTGCTTTGGTTAGTTGGCGCCAGACTTAGGTCAATATTCAAAGAGCAAAAGTTGGGCATTTTATGGCATCACAGAGAATGTGGCAATTTCTCCACGTAAACAGCAGGTAAAAGTTAATTGGCTATCCTTTCATTTATACATAATGATTTAGCAAATAACTTTTGAAGCAATACTTCGATTAAAACGTGCCAGTTGATACAGAAGTGGGCACAAGTTTGTCGAAAGCAGTTGCAGTCGCACATCGTTGGTTTCTTCAGTAACGTTTTTTGAGACTTCAAGGTGTATTGTTTCTATCATACTGAAGTCAAATCTACTTTAATCCAACCTATTCAAAGATATATAACCCGAATTTCTTCGCGTGTCTCCAACGCACTTTGTTTTCACAGCTCATCTTGTCCTATATTTTGTCAAAGGTTATTTTGAACAACATGTGCTTTTATCTTGAAAAAATGAATTATGGTCGAATGAATACAATGATAAACAACGTCCATCCTGAAAATAATTTCGTTCTTGTACATATTAATTTTACTTCTATGTTTTTTTTGTTGCAAGATACTTTTGCAAATACAATTTTTGAACTTGCGCATTTCTGCAAATTATTGTTCCCCAATCAACTCACAATGAATCTAATCACAGATCAGCCAAAGTATCATAGAGTTTTTTCAAACTAACAGTGAAAAATAAATGTCAATAAAAGATATTTTACCTTTTCAATAAGGTCACAGATGATTGCATTATTAAAGTAGTCAATATGAATCCATTCAATACCCTTAAGAAAAATTAACGAAAACATAAACAATCACAGTATAAAAATTGCAAGACAAATAGTAATTATTAAATAGTAAATATAGATAATAACAAATAATAACAAATATTATTCACGTAAATATATAGTATATATATATATAAAGAAGATATATTAATTAAAAACAAAACATCACAAAGCAAGATGAAAAAATGAAAACTAAATAGCTTTATACAACTTATTTATAAAAATTGAATATATTGATCAAAGTAAATTGCAAGTAACTAAAAATATTAGGCAATTTGCATGTTGTAATTCAAATTTTACAATACAACAAAGAATATAAAATTATTGACTGATCACGGGCTTCAGGAAAAGTAAACATTTATTGTATTACTTTGTCAATTTTTCTTGCTCTACCTGTCCTACATTCCGTGTTCTTATTTGTAAAATTCAGACGAGAAAAACATATGACGAGACTAAAAAGAAAGAAAAGAAAAGAAATAACCAAAAAGAAATGAAATTTATCCTTCGTTAGGGTTTTCATTTCCTATTGGTTTCTTCTCGTTCATTTCTTTTCATCTTTTTCTCGATTCATGTTTTTCTCGTTTAGTGATAAAAAGAGAGACTTTAGTCAAGTCCAGTATTGGATCAACTCTGCGTAATTTGTAGTATAATAGCACATGCAGAAAATAGTATAATAATATAAAATCATTGATGAAAGATCAGTATAACATAATAATTGATAATTAATAAAAAGATCACCTCTCGGACATATTCATCTTGTTCAGATTTTAAAGTCAACTCAATGAACAGTTGCTGTAATTTCTCATTGCAAAAATTGATGATGAATTGTTCAAATGAATTCACCTAAAATATGCAAAGATAAAATTAAATACTGTATATTGCAAATAAACTAATTTATCTGTGATTCTAGAACAAAAATCAAAATTAAAACCAAATCTTCCAAAGTTACAATTTGTAGACATCTACACCCTTGATAACTGCTTTTAGCTAAATTAAATTAATGTCAAAAAATATGATTTTGATATTCTCGTGACTTAAATCTTTTATCTTTTCAATGCTTATGAGATTTTACATCTTATATCTGTAGTTTTTGTTTTTCATTTTCTTATACATACAAATATATAATATAAATATAAAATTATGATATTCTGCGCATAAAGATTACCTTGAAAACTTCAAAGCCATAAATATCTAAAACACCAAGAACCTTCTTATCGTATCCTCTTTTCGGTGCCTGAAATTGATGACAGAAAGTATAAGCATAAAATAAAATAAATTATATCAAATTATATTATATTAAAATAATTTGTATGCTATTAAAGCTAATAAAAATTATTTTTAAGGAATAAAGCATTGAGTCATGATACGGATCTAAATTCCTTGAAAATGAAAATTTTGGAAAAAGAAATTTCGTATTGGTTTCAATCTACTGAATTCATACACATTTGGTTAGCAAGTGAAGTTAGCGAATCGAGTACAAAAAATGAAACCATTACTATGTAAAGTTATTATTGCATTTATACTTACTCGAACACTGTCATTGATTCTAGCCACAAGCCAATCAAATAATCTGGTATAAATAGCTTTACATAAAGCATCACGACCATAATTCGCCTGAAATAAACATTATTATGTCTTAGCAAACACCAACGCAAACAAAAATAGTAAACATTGACCAAAGCAAACACTGAAGATAGCAAACATTTACATAAGAACACATACATGTTTGCTTTCTTTGATTCCCAAAGACTGTCGTGACATGAACTTCTGAATTTCAGTTTTATCTCAGTTTAAATAGAACATAGAAAGGGACCATCACGGAATTAAGGTCACCTCGACCTTTCTGATGTTATCCCTGTCATTCTAGTTAGGAGTTTGTGATATTTTTAAAATTGTATTTATTTATTTATTCACCAATGATTTTGATATTTGAAAATAATGTAAATATTTTCATACCTTTAATTTAGATTTTAACTATTGTACATTTTTAGTGGCGAAACAATACATACATTCATAGAAGAAATCCTCTTAGATGTGAGACGAATATACTAAAATTTTATCTTTCTTCAAATATATATTTCTTTTATTTCGAATTCTATTAAAACGATAAAAAACCCGTAACCATCAATTGATTATTATTGATGATTAAAAATGTAATAAATAAAAAATTCAAATAACACTTCAAGAATAAAAAATTAGTTAAAAAGAATACATAAAAAAATAATTCTGAAAAATGGCTCAACATTCTCTTTACTATGATTGTTTATTTTTGTTTTTAGCTTTCCATATCATATTCTAATAAAATCTACACTTTCCCATTTGCATATATTTTTATTCATTTAAGTGAGTAAATGTTTTTAAAAGTTACTTACGTTTGCAGGGCTAAGTCTCGTGACAACTGTCTCTCTTCCTGTTTCGACAGATCGTGTGCATAATGTATCCATAAGAACTTTTGGGTCACATCCAAAAAGATTTGCTGCTTGCTCAGCGTCTGAAATATCAAAAAAGTATCTGTGAAAACACATTCTTTCATAACTAGCAAACAATGATGTACAAGTACAGTGATTTTGATAACATTTTCACCACACATTCAAACACGATGTGATGATTTAAATCTTTAGCAGATAGAAAGTCAGTTTTCAAATTCCACAACGCAAAAAAACTATTATGCTCAACAATATCAAATAACAAATATATTTAGTAGTTATTACCCTAATAGAGAAACTAGTTGTTATGACAAAATAAAAAGTCAGTTGTTATGACAAAATAAAAAGTCAGTTGTTATGACAAAATAAAAAGTCAGTTGTTATGACAAAATATTTCTAAAAATATGAGGGCAGTAAGTCACCAAATACTTTTTAAGAAAAAAATCTTTCCTTCCCGTATTCAATTAGAAACAAATTATACGAATTACCTTTTTCGTTCAAAACATCAACAGTGTCCATCCCGTCAATGAAAACATCTCGGAAGCAAACATTTCCTAAATGCAAAATGGCGCCAAGCAAAGTGTAAGCACCAACAATTTCTTCAGTTTTAAATCCAATCAGTTTCATAGCACTCTACAATGATAGTTTTAGTGATTAAAATAACGTATTTTTAATTAAAAATCATCAGAAACATATTTCAAAATAAAACGTTATTAGAAAATATTATTTGAAGCTTCAACTAATTTTAAATTAAAAATTAAAAATTTAGTTCAAGTGTAATTTTCACCTCGACGATTTTGAAATTTGCTTCGTCATTGATCGATGGAACATTTGTGCAACCACTTTGATTCAAGTAAGTGTAATCACCAAAGTCACGATTTAAATATAATTGATCTGAAATATGCAAAAAAATTAAATTAAAATCATAATGCATAAAACCAATTACACTGAAAAAAACATTTTTAAATAAACTTAATAAACTTAACAAACTTTTTAAATAATGAAATAAACTTAACTCCCGGTTAACTCAAACGGTTTTTATATCCCTCTCGAGAGCTTCCATTATTGCTTCAGCTTCGGTTATCTCCAATACTTGCTATCTCCAACAAACTTTTGTTCCCCTTGATAGTTCAAGATAGTGGGGTGTATATATAGGTAACATTGGCGTAGAGTAAGGGGTCCAGGGGTCAGGGGCCCTAATATTATGATTTTACATTGTTTTACAATGTAGTAATTTCATCTGGACCCCTGGCGAAAATATAATTATATGCTTACAAATCTACTACTTCAACCGAGTCAAATTTACAAAATAATTCAATACCACACAAATATCTGTCAAAAATGATAACTTTAGTACAATAAATTTTTCTCACGAACCTAAAACCGCATCTGGTGCTCCCAAAAGAAGTTGATAAAAAATATGAAAATTTCTTTCACCGGAGGCTTGATGCACAACACGTGACTGTAGCAAAAGAAAACATTGATATATCAGCATTCAATACATCACGTAAATGATAACACAGCATTAGAATATTCCTCAAAAACATTTCACACAAAAATGTGAGTGATTTGATACAGAATTTTACAAGAATATAAGAAGATACCATAATGGACAAACATTTTGAGAATGTTCACATAAAAAAACTACATTTTGAAGCCACGTTACTTGCAAAGTTAAAAGTTTACACAATTATTACAGGCATCTAAATATTCATACAAAAATAAACAAAAAACAAACACAAAAGCTCGAATGTTGCTGAACTGGATTTTTCAGATTTTTGATAAAATCAAATTAAATAAATATGAATACCTTTTCAAGCAAATCTGTAAAAAGAAATGAAAATTTTAAGTATATATATATACAATACACTGAGCTATCCAATTATTGTTGCAATATATATATAATTGAAAAGTTATGCATATACATGTATATATATGGATTTTTAAATTGAAAAAACAATGATAACAGTCATTATCTGATAAAAAACAAACAAAAATGCATTGAAAATAAACATAAGGACATTTTTAAAATAGTTTTTAGCTGGCAAGTGCAGCATCTATTAGAGAAAGGCTTGAGTTAGAGATAAGAACCAATTGACATTGGCGGGTCGTCTATTTGGCACTCAGGAGCACTGGAATAAAGTTGTAACATAAATTGCACCATATCATAAATGTAAAAAAGATAATAAGTGCTCACAGTTAGATATGACACCCCCAATGGGATCACCTTTGTAATCGAATTCAAGATCCATGTATTTTCCCTGAAATAAAATATATATAACAATATCAATATCCGTACCAGTAGTTCACAAAACTATATTACATGGACAGGCCTGGCCATAACATTTTTAGCAGACGAGCACCGAGCCCTTGTTACTGTTCAGGAGATATGATTCAGTTTCATTTTCTGAACTATCTGGCTGTGCATTCTCCTTTATTTTTACCATGAACCCATACATACCGTAGCAGTGCTTATCTAACTTTGTTGTTAACACCAGCTCTCCTCCAGCATCTGCGGGGAGCTTGGAGAGGAGCGAGAGTCACAGTTCCCCTTGAACACCTAGAGCTGCATTGCGAGACGTTTTTCTATATTTTTGTCAGGTCACCAATTCCATAGAAAGTAGGTAGTAAATGTTTAGCCTTAGGACTAAGAAAATTTTATTTTCAGGAAAAAAAATTACCAGCACACAATAATTTACTTACAAAACGAGAGGAATTATCATTTCGAATAGTCTTTGCATTCCCAAAAGCTAAAACAAAATAAAAACTCTCAATTAACCTGTCAACTTTCAAATACTAACTGTATGCATTCTTCAGTTTAAATTATAGCATTCTCAATAAAATAATAAATAATAATAAAGGCAGTAAGAAAACAAAATTAACAAGAAAGTTTAAATTGAAGTTTAAATTAAACAAAATTACAATTGAGTGAATGAGTAATCTATATAAACTCAAAATGAAGTAAAATCTTCATACCTTCGAGAACAGGATTCGACTGCAGCAATTGTTCTTTCACACGATTCACTTCTTCTCCTTTTCCAGAAACTGCAGCCACATATCTCATGACAATCTTTGATGCCTCTGATGTAAGAAAAATAAATAAAAAATAAATAAAAAAGCAAAAAATGAAAATTAAACATAAACATAATTAAAAATTATAATTGAACATTCCAACGAATCTGTTTATCTCATTTACGATTCAAAAAGTTTCAAATTTAACAACACAAAAATTAATTCCAAAACGAGTCCAAGTAGCAGTTTAATAAAAGTTTCAGTACCATTCACCATCAAAATTTCTATATATATATATATATTCATTAGGAAAAACATAATATTCATTTTATGGCAATTCATTTGAAAATATTACCTGTTTTTCCCGATCCACTTTCTCCTGAAATTATGACACATTGATCAACATTATAATCTCTCATTGAACGATATGCCTCATCTGCCAAAGCAAAACTGAAAAGGAAAATGTTAATAAATATTTTATTCCCCGTAATTTTCAATTTTGCCAGACCAAAAAAGCTTATAACAACAAGCAAACTATGCACAGCAAATATTGTATGTTTTGTTTAAAAATATATTACCATTTGCAACAGTGCTTTTATCAATTTAATAATAGGGAGACCCCTCATTAGTTAATATTTAGAAGAAGAGAAATATACGAGTTAATGACTTCTCATCGTGTATAGACTTACCATGGACGTTAACCAGCAAAGAAACTACGCTCTTGGTATCTTTTTACCTAGATGCATTGTTTCTTAAAAAAGTTCTTTGGAAAACAGTCCTTGGCAACAGGTACTAACAAAGGTACAAAAAAGAGCATTAAGATAAGGCCAGTATTTATAGCAGATAAGATTATGTGGGCAAGCAACAAAACAGAGCTTTCCAAGTAGCCATGATGTGCGAGAAAAAAAAATGAATCATATAGGGGCAGATGGATGAACGTTGCCCATCAATTCGTCATCTTGCCAAAGATTGCCCAGATTTTTATGAGAACTTTAGGGAAAAGGGGACCATTGGAGCATGCAGTACTATTCACAGGTAGCCAAGCATCTGAGATGGAAGTTCTTGCAAATGAATGTTCTTTCTCGCCAATACTGTTATTCTAAAGTATTTGTAAAGGCTGACACTCCAACAACCAACAAAGAGTCCTTACATGTGTTTTTCGCTATCACATCAACACTGAGTTAGGCAGCAAGAAAGATAGATATAAAAGCAGCATTCCTACAGGGTAAAGGGCATACAGCGAGAAATATTGTTAAAACCTCCTAAAGAGGCTAAAGCAGGAAAGAAGATTTAAAAGATTAAAAAAATGTGTTTATGGTTTAAAAGATGCAAAAAGACACTGGTATTTTAGTGTCCGCAAAGAACTATCATCTCATGGCAGCTCTTAGCTCTCAATAGATATTTTTAATCCAGGATAATTTTACTACCATGCTGATGGAAAACTCTAAGGCCTATTTATCATGCATGTTGATAACTTCATTTGATCTGGAACCACATGGTTTCGTGCTGAAGTTATTGAAAAGGTTCACACAGCATTTCTTTGCTGTAAGGAAGCCTACAGTAGTGCATTCAAGTAGATATAGAACATCCTAGAGATGGTATCCTATTGTACCAACACAATTATAAATCAGACATAAGCTACAAAGTTTTAGAGCTGGACATGGGATAAAAAGTGCAAAAGGTTCCCATTTAAACAAAGCCAACAAGATCATAAATAAAGTAAAGGGAAAGCTACCAAAGATCAGATTTCCCAAGCTCGGAGATCCAAAAGAATTACACATTATATTATTTTACAAGACAACTTCTGGAGAAGATGTTGAAAAAGTGCTGCTTACTGGCTGTAATCTTGAGATGGTGGAAAGGTTTTGCTATTTGGGTGATATGCTGGATGCTGGGGGTGGTGCTGAATCT
>JAYJMH010051093.1:0-13569 GCA_036873815.1 Phacellophora camtschatica | reverse complement strand
AGCAATTTAATGGGCGTGGTCGATATTATGAAATAAAAGGGCGTGGCTAATAAAAGAGACACGACCCCCCATTTTTTTGCGAGCATAAGTCAGATTTGGGGCTGTTTCCGCCTCTGCTATGGTCGATTGAGTTTTTGACAACATGTAAGGGGGCCTCCATATAGTACGTACGCACTGCGGAGAAAGTGGGTGAACATGTATACATACATGTGTTTTTTTAAAAGCAGTTCAGGAGCTGGCAACATAGTGTCGATGTTGACCTGCTACAAATTAAAGAAAATTAATGATGAAATAATGTTTACAACTTTTTAAGTTCAAAACGGATTGTGAATTTCTAGTGAGAGATTTCTAGTAATATATGTAATTTATAGTGTCTTTATTTCTATTGAAGGTTGTTAATGTTAATGTTAAAATTAATTTGATTTAATGATCCAAGATTCGACTTCAAATGACGCTTAAAACTTTTCAGATTTCTTTGCTCTTTCAGGTCTATACTTGGAGCGTTCCACACTACTGGGCCTCTGTAGAGCATTAAATGTCTTCCTACTTGGCCCTGCTTCTGTTCTTACTCGTGCGATTTCAAACTGTTCTCCTGTTTTTGATGTTTTCCTCTTTAGATGGTACTGCATTGATATTCTACTTCTCTCGTCGAACATAACTTTATGCATTTCGATCGCGACTCTTCTCTTGTAAATATACGAAAGATTTTGCCATTTTACTGCTGCAAGGGCGTCTTCATTTTTAACGTCTAATACATCTATTGGTATTGTGAGCTGTTTCTATTGTTCTTGTCCGTACAAGGGGAGAGAGGGTAAAAAAAATTGACAAATTAGTTGATGCGTACTTTATGGATGCCCCCTAAGGGTGAGTATATCGCAATTCAATTTATATTGTGTCCTATTTTGTCTCAAAACCCGCAATATTGTGATATGAACTCTGTTCAAAAACCTGGTTGTTTTGATGAGAGAACACCTGAAAGTATGTGGGCAGGCATTAAAAATTAAAAAATATCGCAGCAGCTTCCCGCCCAAACATACCCATATAAAATATAAAGCACAAGCAATTTTTGTAAAGTTTAATATTGAATGTGAACTGAAGAAGCAATATCTGTACAAACTAAATATATGATGTGCTATTTTTAACATGCCAGATCATAAGGCAGAATGACAACAAATCATTCAAATATTGGTAATACTGATACCTACGGTTTGTTACATGCACTTAGTTACCTAAAGTACTTAGTTACTTAAAATTTTGGCAGATTTTATTACTAAATTCTTGGAGACAAGGAATCTGTTTTTGATTGTAAACCATTTTATAGAATAAAAAGTAATGAAGAAATTTATATTGATTGATTGATTGATTGTGGGTCTAAAAGTGGGTCAATAGACCTCTGAGATCAGGCATCAGTCGATTTCTGATGTTGGATAACAAAAAAATAACATTTTAATGAGAAAAATAAAGTTCTATAAAACGTGGAGTTTCTTAGCTTCAAGCGTTTTTTGTACTACAGTTTGGCGATTTTAGGAGTAGCAGTGGCGACGCCAGGGGAGGAATTAGGTAAATACCCTCCCACTTTCCAAACTTGGGTGACAATTGTTACTGAAAAATACCCTGGTATACCTTTTACCCTCACATTTTTCCAAATCTAGGCGAGCTACCCTCCCACCTAACTTGGTCTGGCACTGCCTTTAGGGGGAAGGGGTAGTTTCTTATGAACGGATTTCTCATTTTAAAAAATGCATATGGTGTAAAAACCAAACCACAAAAAAGTATAGTTGAAAAGGGTACAGTCTACGAGTTGAAATTTGAACATCAAAATAAAACAAACAAATTGGTATTAACATTGTTACTTGATAAACAATAATTATCCAGTAATAAAAATATATCAAGCTGTCAAATAGTTTCACTCAATTTTCAAACCCCAACAACATGCACATTTCATTGATAAATTTTGATATAGAAACACATGCACTTCATATATTAATATAAACCGTATACAGTAGAAGTCCACCACTACTATGAGAAACTATAATAAATTTCAAGCTGATCTTTTGGCAAAAATTTACAAAATGTATTCGGAATTTGTTAATTTGAATGGTGGAAATCATATCTAACAATGAAAGTCACATTTTTATCAGCATACATTAGCTAAACTAATTATATGGAGATATAATTATATGGAGATATAATTTGCCAAAATATCAGGAAACCAACGAGATAATGTCAAAAACCAGTTTCTTGGTGGTAAGTTCTAACTGTAGCTCTGCTATAATTTCGAATCATAACATAAATAAATCTTACACAATCTCGATCTTAAAAAGAAATGTAAAGCAAGTCTTAACAGTTTTAGTGGATAACGAAATTATACCTTATTACATACGTTATTAACCTAAAACAGCGTTCGTGAACAATTTAAAACAAAACAATGTTCCTAACAAAATGATACTTCGCAATGTCCTACAATAACTGCCAGCACCTAACATTCTTAATAATAAGCTTCGACACACCAGCAACAACAGTCTGTTGCTTACATCTGTTGCTTACAAGTGCAATACCTCCCTCATCGCCAGACAGGAATGTGCTTCCGTCGTTTTGCAAACCTTTTTTAATATGCAGTTTCCCTAGTTTTGGCATTTCATTTGTCAGTCAACCTTCAAGGAATTGTTTAATATCATACTTTATCAAAAAGAATTGTTTGTTGAAATCATACCCATGTTTAGAGAATTTTAAGCTCAAAACCCACCCTTAAGGATAGTAGCCACGAAAATACACATGCACAACACAGCATCATGTCAGACCTATTTGGAAATTTCCAACAAAATTAATCCCGAAATAATATATCGTTATTTTACGGTTAAACAACCAAAATGTAAGCAAAAATTTTAACTTAAACAGTAATTCTTAACGGCGATAATGGTTTCTAAAAGAACAAATAAAAAAAGAAAATCTTACAAATGCTTCTAAGCTGTCATTTGATGACAAATAACCACAACAACCTCCACTGAAAACCAGAAAAATGTTTCAATTGATTGTGGTAACACTGTTTTTTTGCAAATTCCAAAAGTATGATGTTTTCTTTTATAACACAAACCAATGACACAGTTTTAAGACTGTAAACACAGAAAATTCTTAACAAAAATGTCATGTCTTAGTTGCTAACACAAACCAATAAAACACAGCTTCTGAAAAAAGTACTGGCTTCGAAATTATACACTTATTGTTTAGTATTAACAACCATTTCCAATACAACTTTTCTAAATCCAGTATAATCTATAATCCATCTACTGTAACCATAATCTTCAACAATTTTATTGGAACTCCCATAAAATTGTTAATAAAATAACATTTCAGTGAAGAATATTTAAATATGTTTCTCACAGCCATCTTTATTGCAATTGTCTTTAGTATTCAATTTGAACTGTAGACCCAGATTTTAAACTTTGTGCATAAAACATCAAATTTCATTACATTGTTCCATTATTCTTCTGTTGTTCTTAATGAGAATGTGCATCAAAGTTCTTCAGTGCACAGTGCAAAGTTTCCAGACTGATAGCTAGGGCCAGAGCATAGACAATTTAAAAATGACAAAAATTTGTGCCATCAAGTGTTACCACTTGTCATAAAATTTCATCAGCATGCAAAGCACTTTGGTTGCAAATGCATACTGTATATAGTAAAATTGGCTTAATATTTGTTTAAATGAGATAGGCTGGCCTTTTTGAGTACACTGGCTCATATTTAAAGCAAAAGCTTCGTGAGCAATGACATTTTTTGTCAAATCTACTTTCAGCAAACAGACCTGGTTCATGAAGATATCACATCTAACTGGTGCCTATGGAAACATGTAGTATTTTCATCTTGTGCTCATATGAATGTTTTATCCCACCCTGAATTTTAAGTCACCTTGACAAGCCAAAGTATTCAAGAAACAACCAAGATATCTCACCCAGCTGGGATGAAGTGTACAGCATTGTGTATGTGTACATTTAATCCAAACATGCTCCCCACAAAAGTGCTAAAATTCATCCCATCCTAGTTTGTTTCTCTCATGTAAACAGTGCATGAAAAATGGTGTAGCCATACAAATATCTCAATAAATAAGTCAAGGTGAGATATCCAAGGTCGTGTGAACAGGCCTTTTCCTGAACTAGCTTTTAGGCTACTCAAAATCAACCATGATCCAGATTGGAAAGTTTGGATTTGTGATCATTTCATTCATCTTATTTTAATTCAAAATTACATTCCAGTTTTCAAAAATGTGATTTATATATATATAAACCTTTTCCATCTATTTTTTATTGTCATCGCACAACAAAATTTCCAATATGGACCATGATGAGCAGTGAAATGGATCTTTACATACTTTATTACAATATGTATCAATATTAGAATGTGGGCTTTTAACAGATTTTACTTCTTGACCAAGAATACCAAACATTTACCACAGGAAATATTATATCCTTCACCTCCAGAAAAAATAATATCAAATTTGATCACCAAAACCTAAATATGCCTGTCAAACCCAGCTACCTTTTCCTCATGCTAAAATTCAAGGTTTTCTTCATAAAACCAGACTTTGGACGTCCATTTTCAGTAGTTGAAGCAGAACTTTTACTTTCACCCTGTCCAGTAAATGTACTGTTATTAATACTTGTGACATGTGTAAACATGCAGGGTGAGGAAATATCTTCCTTGGATAGTTTTTTTGATGCTTTGCCATTCTCTCTCGATTTTAAACTTTTCTTTTTAACAGAATGTTTTGGACTGCTCTGCAGGAGCTCAGGGGCTATATACTCTGGCATATTGCACAAGACGTCTTTATGAAACACGGCAGCAATTTCTTCGTTTGGAAATTTCAGACCCACCATTTCACCTTCCTCTTTCGGATTTTTCAGTTTTAACGTATGAAAGTTTCTTTGAGATACTTTGTATTCAGAAAGTTCAGTAACGTTTTCTCGCCACGATGCAAACCCATTCTGTCTGTCGACGATACATAACTGCATTTGAATGTTTTTGCCTGTACTTTGTCCGTCGTGTACAATGACTAAAACTGGGACACCCGTTTTGAAGTAATTCCACGTTTCAATGTCTGTTGGCTTCCACGAATAAAGGTTTGTCAAAACAGGGCACACGACCACTCGATTTGTCAACGAAGAAAACGACAATTTTATCTTGAAAATTTCAGTATCCCGCAGATGGACGTCAGATTCAAAACCTTCCATTATTTTATTCTTTCTGCGTTTTAAAATCAGTGAAAGATAGCCATGTTTTTCAATCCAGTGTGTTGTTGTTTGTGGTAAAATCTAAACACTGTCTTGAACAAGCTGTTCCGCGCCGTTTAGGCCCCAAAACAATATTTGCTTTATTCCGCCAAAAATTGTGTGGATATAAATGATGTAAATGATATAATATATAATAGTATCTATCCGGGGCGTAAAGATAAAAGCAACTTCTATCAGATTTAGAATGAGTAATCTTCCACCTACAACCAATGTAAATGTTACCAGTTACAAATTTTGACGTCTGGACAAAAAAATTCACAAATTATTGAACCCGACCAAGCATTAAATCAGCTCAAATTACCAATATTTGTCTAACGAATGATCCATTTTTCAAAATAAAACAAATTCACGATGATCAATAAAGTTTTGTTGCCGACGTAGATAGATGAACTGCGCCAAATAATGCAGTATATGTTGCCGTATCTTCAGGTCAACTTTGTCTGATTTGAATTACCACACCAGTCGCCATGAATCGAAACCGTCTGTTGAATTTGGGAATCACTGAGATCGACTGTCCATTGTGCTAGTTGTCACGTGACATGACGTCAGAATAGTTTCATCTGTCATTAATTTTATCATTTTGTCTTCGAAATCTGAATTTAATGACAAATCTTTCGATTGAAATCTTCATTACAACATTTCGAGCATGTTCGTCATCTTTGCTTTCACATGATTACAGAATGGCGGCCGCAAACTAATCCAAAAAGCACAACGGAGGAGGGACAATGCATGAAAGAACCATAAAGAACTACCAACCCTTTGCGTCACACCCCTACCATGACGTAACTTTGAAACGATATGAAACAGATTTTAAAACAGGAAACAGGAACGAAAATGATGAAAAATAGCTGCCGAGTAGCATGCGTACAGACTTTAAGAGAATAAAATCTGTACGCAGGCTGCCGCAGAGCAGATGTAAGGTGTCTACAGAGTATACACTTCAAGACTACAGAAGTTGGAAATTAATTCGTAAAAAATTAATTAATTAATTAAATGAGCTGAATGAGCTGGAAGTTGTTCAAAATACAAAGCACCTTGGTGTGAAAATAGGCTGCTCTTTCGATCTTTCTATTGGAAAAGGCAGTACCTACCAAAGCCTCAAGGGCAATAAGTTTTCTGAAGCACGCCAAGTCTTTCCTAGCCGCCAGGATGCATTCTGTGTACTTGGGCCCGAGGATCTTTGGCGTTTTGGTGAAACAATAGAAATTCGATTGAAATAAACAAATCCATCGTTTTTCTGGCCTCAAAAGATATTTGTTGGCGTGGGCTTCGGCGTGGAGTTTACATGGAATGCACCCTGGCCTAGCAGAAGAATCTTTGAAAACTCTTCACACAGGCATTCTGGAGCCCCGCTTGAGGATCGTTGAAACGAGGCTTTAAGAGTTTGAATTTGCCATTGTTCGAATTACGATTACGAGGCGGAAAATCCAAGTCCAGAAATCTCCCTAGTGTGCTTTCGTGAGTCGTAGCATAGCCTTGCATAACTGCCACGATTGTAACGAGTCTAGATGACGATGATGATGTCAATAAAAATTGTAAGTTCCCCAGAACCCCTGGGAGGGCTGGTATTAAGCACTTTAAATAATTTAAATGTAAATATGATTTCTTCTAATCAAACTGCCTTGCTGAAGAGCGAATCAATAAAAAGTCAATAACATATTATCATGCAACAAATACTGTTCAAATAACACATGCACGATATGCTATACATAACAAATAATTAAAGAATGGTACATGCATACAACTATTTAGGCCATATATGAAACGGAAACGAAAACGAACGAAAGCATCAGGTTCTCTTACTTTATTTGATCATTTTCAATCAATGGCTTTTTCTGCTCAGCAATGAAGCACAGTGTGCACAGTGCACTTCAAAAACGTAAAATTCATATCTTTAGCAGGTTTGCAATTCCAACTGTCTTCCGTTCCTTATTTTCCAGCGGTCACAAAACACGACGGAATGAAGGACAGTGGAACAGTGGATAAACTGACGGGTAATTAAATCCACACTCCCTAAAGCGTGCAGCAATTAACTGAGAAAATTTAAGTTGTCAGCAATCCTCTGTATCAAATCTACTTTCAAAGATCAGCCTTGATTCACAAAAAACATGACTGTGGTTTAAGGTGTCGCTTACTAAATGTGCGATTTTATTTGGGGGAAAATGTATGAATTAATCTGGTTTATTGTGCTGGGTCTTTGAAAAAACTTTCCGACTTATTGACCGGCTGTTTATTTTCAATTATTTATAGCAAATAATATCTAACTTTCCTCCTAAATGTGTCTCATTGCACGATGAGAAATATTGCAAGTTCAAGAAATTACAGGGGGTAAGCATACAAGCATACATAAAAAAGATTCCTCCCATGCAACAAGAAAACAGCTAGCAATTTCATATCTTGCGCACCTCCACTTCAAGTTGACATATCTAGTGATTTATAGAGAAATTCTAATACAGTTTTGCAAATTCCGCCTATCCTGCTATTTAGCATTTTTTTTCATTGTAGTAACGCCCGCAATCAAGAAGCCACTTATGATAAACTCTTAGGCTCTTTTTCTCAAAATAGCAATAGGAAAACAATAGAGAGAGCTCAACCTGAAACACCAGTTTCTTTAATGCAGGGCCTTACTGTGCAATAACCGAATAACGCAAACACAACAGCTGACATCCAGCTAAAAAGCCATATTGTAACAGCAAAGAAAATTATTTACTGTGCAAACACAGGATCTGTTATATTTGCTGTTTTCTCTTATTGCAATCAGCTATACGACTTTCCCTCCCAAAAAATAAAATGACCAAAAAGTTGTACGCACGTGAAGCTAAAACAATTGAAGGTCTTGCCTTCCGAACCTATACCTCAAAAGCATAATAAAGAAGAAATTGCAACAGTAGCAGCGAATTGGAGATTGGTTTTAAATATAGTAAATCGCACCCGAAGAACTGCCAGTACTCATAAATAGTTAATATCCACTATTTCCGAAGCTCGATTTCTCGGATATTCGATATTTCGAATGTTTCCCTTTGACGATTTTTGTGGCCTCGAGCATTCACTATTTCAAACAAATTTTCGTTCCCGGTAAAAAGTTCCGAATACCGGATGCAAACGGTGTATTCGGTGACATTGTGGAAGGGGATTGCCGGTATCAAGCATCGTAGCGTCTCCGAGAACACTACTTGACAAGCAATAATCAAAACAAACAAAAAACCTCGTGTAAAATCTTAATAAATTGGACGCAATGTTTTATTAAGGAACAATGAAAGCAAGCATGCTCCCTGCTGAACAAGACTCCTCTGATCAATCTATTGTGTCTTGTTATAAACGGAATTTATTTGAACATAATTAAGGCCCAAAAACAAATTTAAATAGTTAATGTTTCCAGAACGATCACAACAAAGAATTCCTAAGAGCAACATGATGGCTTATGATTTAACTTTAAAAGTAATTTATGCTCTGTCTGGGAGAATTAAGCTGAAATCAGGATTGGGAATCGTAATTTGTTCAACTTTACGAAGATAAATTTGATATTCCAAGCTTTTATGGTGAACCAACTTTCATCGAAATATGATCAGTGATCAAAACATGATCAAAACATGATCAAAACGTTATTGAAATATCATGGAAACATGATCGAAACATTATCAAAACATGGTGGAAACATTTTCAAAACATTATGAAAACATGGTTGAAACCTGATCAAAGCATGATTGAAAGAAGATCAATCAGAACATGATCAAAACATGATTGAAACATGATCGAAACATGATCAAGACATGATCAAGGAAGTAGTGTCAAAAATCCAATAAAACCATTCTCCCAAACGCTGAATTACAAAACTATCCCTCATGATAACAAACAGGCGATCGTAATAGTTTACAGATGACGCATACAGCAGATTTCGGTCTTCAAAGCAACAGCCTTTTAGGCCCCGAAAAAACAATTACTATTGCTAACTTGTACAACGTATTTTGGTCTTAAAAGTATGGACATTAGCAGTCAGTGTCAGACAGTAAAATAGTGCTGCATCTTCTCGTGCTATTTACAGACTGCCATGTCAGTCCAAGTTTGGTGTCCTATGAATGAATTATAGCAGGGAACATTTGGTTGGAAAATATCGAAATCAACGGGGGCCAGTAAAAATACAAACCTCCATCTGCTGTCCGCGCAAGGCTGCAAGGTGTGTGCTCATTTCATACAAACTTACAGTTTGAAGATTTTGGGCCTATCTGTACATGACACTGAAGTTTCAGCTCAAGGATTTAGAATATTTATCAGCCATTGCAATGTATATCAGCAGTAAATGTTGATAAATATAATTATATCATTTTTGTTATGTTCTTACGAGCAAAGACATCATATTTGTATAAAAACAGTTATTTGTTGTTATTAAACAAAAAACAACTAGATGTTAAAGGCTTCGCATTTTTAGTCCAGTCACCACAATGCAGTCATGGTGATGTTTTATGATAATATAACGATTTAATTTCCTACTATTGAGTTATTTTTACCGTTGTGAAATCGAAGCCCATATTTTAAATTTCTAGATCTCAAAGAGCTGATGAAAAACATAAAATTGAGCTGAACAAATCAGTAACATGTACAAATAGAACCATTACCACAGAAATTCGGATACTGTTTGTAATAAATGCGTTGTTTTACATTATGATATCTGTACAATCATATCTACATTCGCTGTACATGAAGGTTGAAATTGTCCCATAGACAAAAAAGTCCCATATACGGAACACTGAGATATATAGTTTGTCTCAAAAGGGTGATACTGCCGTGGTCATTGCATTTAAATGTACCTACTGTAATAGGTATCCAATATAATTTGACACGCTCCATTAACTCAATAATAAAAAAATATTTTAAGTTTTGCTTTGCAGGGAGGAGAACATACAAAAAAGAATAGGGTTTCTGTTGTTTAAAGCTTGTCTAAAGCTTCTGTTGACGCCATTCTTCTCTATGGCCCTGACTCCTGGACATTAACTAAGACAATCCAAAATAATCGACGGTACGTACACCAAAATGTTGAGAAAAGAGCATAAAATTGCTTGGAAGTCTCACACAACGAGCAAATCTCCATTCATCGGCCATCATAAGACGGCGAAGGCTTGCATTAGCTGGCCACGTAGCGAGACAAAACGTGTCAGCAGGTAGAGTTCTGTTGTGGAATCCTGATGTGAACAGAAGAGTCGAGCGTCCTGACACCACACTGCAGATTGAGGTAGATAATGGAATGGAGGGAATGAACTCCGAACAGTTATGTTAGACAGGGCGAGCTGAAGGAAGAATTAAGACATGGCACCGACTGGCATCGGATAAAGATAAATAGATAATTATTCAGATACAGTATATCTTGATTCAAGAAACTCCCGTTGAAATATCTCAAGTAATAAACTCCCGTTGAAATATCTCAAGTCAACGTGAAGTTCTGCTCGCATTTACTTCCAAAGAATGTTACGTTTTAGGCCGTTTGATGTTGTGTATCTCTGCACGTTGTGTAACTCTCTCAGGTCCAAACTCGGCAAATCTCTCAAATTTTTCAATCTTTCAAAAGTGATGAGCCAAGGATGACCCTGCAAAACTCGTGTAAGATTTTACCGATCGGTACCCTAGACAGATTCATGGTATATTTTGGCACTCCATATTACATCTTCGAGGATTAGATGCTGAAAAAGTGTTCCCTTGTTTCCCGTACCTTCAGATCTTAACAATTTGATACATAATGTAATAGAGTCATCACATGATATCATCATGTGATAGAACAATTTAAATAGAGAGTATGGGAGTGGAAGCAAACTAGTTGTAGAGTGAGTGGGTGGGATAACATTGTAATTTGAAATCAAGAAATTAAAGGTGTTTTTATGAATTACTCCTACTCCTATATGATAAACATAGAAATAGTACAAGTAACATAACAACAAAGTTGACAAACAACGCTAAAATGTTGGCAAGCAACGATAAAATCAGAAACATTCTAGCAGCCTTTTATTTCAACATTTACGAGGCACGCAAGAAGAGAGAGGAGCATGAAGAAAAAGGCAGGAAAGTAATATTCTCTGAAAAGAAAAGAAACATTTCAGACATATACAAATGTTCAAGAGATTACTAGAGGAAATTAGTTCCCGTCCATATCAATTAGAAACTATATTGGCACAAAATCCAACAAAAAGCAATTAAGTTTTTAAAACTTCCTGGAGGAAATTTATTTTGCGAAATAACCAAAGCAGTATCAGCCTTTTTGATCGCAAATTGAAAACGAGATAACATTTAAAATGGTTATATATCTAAGATATCAATACAGGATTGGCTATTAATTAATTCAGTTCCACAAAGCTTGGTAGAATCCAATTTGAGTGCTATAAAATCAAAAACGATCTTGCGTTTCGTTCTACATAGTCAGCAAAAACTCTTGTGCACTTTAAAAACGATACGAGGCTTTGAATTGCATGGAACCGCAGACAATAGTATTTTAAAAGCAATCATCTACCCTGTCTGAATTTTCAATTTAAACATATTTCAAATTTGTAGATTTATAAGTCCTGTTTTTAGTTCACGCTTTCGCGCTCCAATTCATTTCCATTTAACAGGAAAATGCGGTGTAAATTTCACATTCCAGGGGGTAGCATTCACAAGCCACTTAATTCAAGAGATAAACTTGTATTGAATTATCTGAAATTTAAATTTACGTATCTGAAATTATGTCTGTATTTACCTCCTGGAAATATGACGCTTCACTTCATTTGGCAATGGGCCATATGGTAAGGACCCGGGGTAAAAATGATAATAGTTTTTCACAGTTTTGTTAGCAACATATATATGCAAACTTAAACATTATACATGTGTACAGTTTCTCAAAAAATCTGCCGATGTAGCTACCACTGAATTTCTCCAAAATTGCTTAAATTTCTTTTGGCAAAAATGAAGAATGAAATTAAAAATGTCGTTTTTCACTTATTGGCGATAACAACGTTTGAGACCTTGAAAAAAAGGAAGGAGTAAAACCTCTCTTTGGCACCGATTCAAAAATAAATATTAAATCACGTTTGAGTTAATTAAATTGATTAAATCACGTTCGGTTTCATATAAGCTCATTACTAAAATTGCCAACAATTCACGACTTGCAATTCAAGGCCTCGCTGCTTCAAAATCGTCAAATAAAATCAATTTTTATTCGACTTAAAACAACTGAACATTTTCATACATGAAATCATACTGAACAAAATATCGTCCACACACGCTCATTAACGGTGCTTCATAACACGCTACGGCATATATCTATCTAAAACCATTTACAGACAATTTAAACCCGAAAAAGCACTTAAAGACTTGATAAAGCATGACCAGATCCGCATCATTGAGAATCCCCAGTGCCTGATCTCGGTCTCGTCAAAATTTTCTTCACTTCAGGACGAGGTTGTACACTCTCTAGATAATAATGCCTACAAATAGAGCCTTCTTCGCCAATTCTATAACTAACCTCTCCAGGATCGATCCAAATCGTCAGCTCTGCGGGTAGACTCGCACGAATTGACGGGATCCCGCAATCCGCTGCAACGCGTTGAACTAACGTGTCGGGAGTACTTCCGTTGACACGAATGCATCGAAAACCGCTCCCTTTTTCTGGCGTTTCAGGGTACCAATGGCCTATAAAATGTAAAGAAAAAAAGTTAAAAATAATTGCACCAATGAACGCCCCTGTTAGCGGCGGTGAGTATTTTTTCATGATACACTTTATTTGATTTAATTTATTTAATATTTTTTAAAAATATCCATTCAGTAGAAAAAGTAATTCATTAGACTCAACATAAAATAATTAATATACAATGATATTAATGATAATAACAATATTCATATATAAGAAGATTTAAGTACCGGGTGTCCCAATAAAATGGCTACGGATTTGATTCCGTCTGATGACGAAAATATTACCTAAAATGCTATGAAATGTTTTTGATGTTACTTATTGATTGTTAACTTGATCAAAAATTCATTGTTTGATATTTTTGGTCCCTTTTAAGTTGAGATATTAATTTTTTAAGTTGAGATTGTGTGTCACCCTCAAACCAGAGCTTTTGCAGAGTGGCCTACCAAAAGTCTGTCATTTTGGGGAATCGCCTTGATCCTGATTTCAAGCAAGCAAGGTATCCATAGCCTACAAGCTGTTTAACAATGGACATCGAGATTTTTGCCATATTTAGAAAAACGAAAAAAATGAAAATTGAATGTGTGGTTAAAATCGTAACTTGACTTTAATTCCTTGGAAATAACTTATGACAAA
>JAYJMH010051092.1:0-36804 GCA_036873815.1 Phacellophora camtschatica | reverse complement strand
TGCCATATTAAAAAACAGCATGGAATGCAGCCCGAGAATTTGCACAAACAATTCAAAATATTGCGCAAATGTCGAGGGAAATCAGATTGTCTAATCTACGAAATGTTGTTCATTAAAGATTTGAAGCCAAAATTGAACACGCAGTCAGATCCTATCGCCGCCAAATCGTTCACTTAGTCTTTTTGGCGCCTATCATCTGAACCGCCAAAAATTCTCATCACGTGATAAAAAATCTTTCTAATGTTTATTTATTATTATTATTATCATTATTATTTCTTTATTTCATGTGGTTTTACAATATAAATTAGCTAAATTAGCAGCTAATTAAGGCCTACCAGTATAGCTCTTGGATTACTTAATGATTTCTGACAAACAAGGTATCAAATTTTAAGTTGCAGCACCTGACATCAACGTCAATCAAAATCAAAACTATCCAAACTAAAGCTCCTCCATAGCGGCTTTGAAAACGTGAGGGCACTATTTTGAGCCACCCGGTAACAAAAACACATAACCTTAAATAAAAATGACTTACGTTTTACATCCCTCGACAGTCTGCATTGTTTGCTTCAATTGTTCTCTAGTGTCAGCAAATGAGTCAGATTTTTCAAGATCTTCCGTTTTGAATTTAAACATATATGGTATGCGGTAAGATTTACTCTCGTCCCATTGGTCACTTATGGTAAGGCAAGTGATTTGTGACTTATGAGGTACTTCGTTGTTGCTCATGTTGTATGGGCTGATGATTATGCCAACGAAAGGAGCACCAGCTCTAGAAAACCATTCCTGTTAACACAACAGACATTAGACTTTAGTTTACATGGTTTATACACAGTTTTACGAACTAACAGAATAATGTCTTTTTGTGAGAAAATCCGAGGAAAATCACCATTTCCTATGTAGCCCAAATTTAGATTTGAAAATTCCATTTTTCAAGACAAGCATTGGCCAAAAATTGTTTTTCATGCGAAGGGACCAAACTTTGAAACAGTTTAAATTTTGACCAGAAGCAAGCATCAAATCTTGCAAGCTTTAATGCTAAACCTGTCTGCAGCACTGCACGTAAACTTGCCTTGAAGTCTATTTCGTGCCAAATCACAAATTTTTATTTCGTATTCAATATATCGATGGAATGCCAAACGTAAAACGTACGTAAGAATGTGAAGATTGGTTTTCAAACTAAGCCTCGTTTGCAGAATCCAATTCGAGAATCGAAAATGCAATATCTCCAAAATTTGATAAACTACCATAATGGCAGCCTTTGCTCGAAAAAACAAAATATGTCATAGAATTAAAATTTTTATCAACACAAATAAACAATAAAATACAAATATTCTAGTTAAAATACAAATATCGGGCAACGGAATTGGAACAATGATCCACCTTATATTTGTATTTTATTGTTTATTTGTGTTGATAAAAATTTTAATTCTATGACATATTTTGTTTTTTAAAGACCCACCATAATGCAATAATCTTTGTATTCAAAAAATTGCCACACTCCAGCATAACTAGACTTGTCCCAAGTCCTATTTTTTTACGCTGGGAAAAGCATCTGAGGGCACTGAGAGCTAGCCTCATTACAAAATGTTCCACCTTTCTCTCCCTCCCACCTTAACTTCATTATCCCCCAGTCCGCTTAAAATGGCGCGAGCAAGTAAATCCAATAGCCAGAGTCTTCATGACAACTTAGAAAGGAAGAAAAACAGGTGAACTTTCCTCCTCCTGATTTCATTTCTTTGGCCTTCGGTCATTCGGTCTTTCTAAGACTACACCACAACCACATCAGAACAATAAATTCACTATGAACAAAATAATGAAAAATAGTAATCAGCAAAGCTTCTTTTACGTACCTGAAATGTTGATTGAGTATCTATGTCTCGAAGAGATGGGGTTGGAGCAAAAGTTGGATGAGAATGATACCACCCTACGACATCAAGACCATGCTGCGCAAGGTCACTCAATGCTTTAGCCTGCGAAACTGGATCCATTTCACATTGCAAATTCGTGCCAACATTACTACAGGAAGCCACTCGCATTATCTGAAATAGAAAAGCAATCAGGCTGAATAAGTTGGTTTACATTGTGTTATTGAAAATCGTTAAACGAGCTGGCTTCACAATACTTCTGTGGCTTATTTGCCAGAAACTCAAATTAAAAAAAAGAAAGAAACTCAAATTCTTGTGAACTACGAAACCCTCAAACGGATTAGAGTGAGGAAAACATTACGGCCGCACGGTCACTGACTGGAGCAAGGTTGAAGAAAACAAAGGAAATGATGTACCACACCCAAACCACGCCTATTTTCTATTGTTTAATGATGAAAGTTAATCAGAGTCAGGAAAACATTACGGTCGCACGGTCACTGACCGGAGGAAGGTTTACGGAAACAAAGGAAAATGATGTACCACACCCAAACCACGCCTATTTTCTATTGTTTAATGAGAAAGTTTTCTAAAGATCAAAATTTTACGCTCGGAGGAAGGTTGATCACTTTGGACTCTGCATCTGTTGATATATGACAAATACTTGTTTTATATTTTGTTATTAATTGTATTTTAAGATTCTAAGAAAGAGTAATATTTGTCATATATCTAGAGATAATGTGTCTGTATTTCGACTATGATCCAACACCGACCGCTCTGTCTGGAGAACTCTGTCTTTTCTTTACTCTGAAACTGATATAAGGCTGCTTTAGGAGCAGCCATTCTGTCCAAAACAAGATTTGGCTTGCCTTTCTAAAAAAAA
The DNA here is from genome assembly GCA_036873815.1 of Phacellophora camtschatica. Lineage (NCBI taxonomy): Eukaryota > Metazoa > Cnidaria > Scyphozoa > Semaeostomeae > Ulmaridae > Phacellophora > Phacellophora camtschatica. The sequence continues at coordinate 34,059 of JAYJMH010051092.1, read as the reverse complement.
ACGTGAGCCCGTGAAAACACAAAACTGTAATCTTATGTTGGCGAGCTCCTGTTAAAATGATATAACAATAAAAAATAAAAACACGGTAGAAAAGTAAAATCCGACGTTTCTCAATGACAACAAACCGGACTCGCTATTCAAAGAGCAAGGACCAGAGTCGGTAGTACGAAGTGCTGCATCGAACAAATAGCATCAAGAGTTGGACAAAATGAATACAGTAAAAAGCTTCTAGATTTTATGAAACCGAAAACTCGTAACCAACGACCATGAAAATAGACCTTGAAAAATTTACTTCAGCAAAAAATCCTCGAAGCAACCTTGATTTCTTTAAATAAACTGCTGTAGAGTGACCACGAGCATCACCCGTTTTTACCTTTCTGTGTCCCATAATTATTTTTGCAACAATATTCATCAGCATATGTGGTGATGTCCTGCGATTGATCATTGTTTTGGCCACAAGATTCCTTTGTGCTTCAATTCTTCCTGCAGTATTGTGATCTGTTTGTTTTTGTAAAGTTTTTATAAGAATAAAAAAACGTGTTGCTAAGAAAAATTTGGGAAAACTAGTATAATTACCTCCAGCCTCCTGCTTGCGTGATAATATTTTCCACCAACAAGACCAATAACTTCTGATGACGAAAGATGGGAATGAAAATCCATCACGAGTAATGCTTTTAAGCAGATGGTTACTGTAAACGGCTGTGCATTTTCAGATGGAAACGTTCTACAAGGAACAAGTTTGTATGGATCTGATTCCGGCAAAGACTTTCTGAACTTGTTTGCGAAACTCAGAGGTCTAGCTCTTGACTCGATTCGTTCCTCGTCGCGGGATAAATGCTAAAAAAAAAGACAAATATTGCATGATCAATACCCTGAATTAATGCAGAGAACAGTTTTTTATACAACAATTACAATTACTAGCAACACTATAAACTAGAGAAAATATTTTAAAAGTGAATGAGAGTTAAAATAATGTAGCTTCGACCCCTTGCGAGACTAGAGAGACCCCCTTTGTTAAAAAATGTATATGCCTCACAAGATTACGAACCTTTGTTAGGCTGACCTTCAAAATATAAGGTTCTTACCGTAATAAATCGATTAAGCCCCCCTCTCGAGTAAGCCCCCCCTATCAAAGGTCAAATTTTGAATAAGCCCTCCTGGGGTGTGTAACAAAAGCGTCAAGCACTCAGTAAGCCATGAATTCCATTTAGAGTGTACACTAAATGCTAGCATAAGAAATATTTCAGCATATTGCACAATGAATTAGTATGAGAAATATTGCCCAAATGTTTGCACAATAGACTTTTGCTGTGGAGATCGTTGATCTATACAGAGACTAGAGCTATAGGTTACAGAGTAGCATGGACCCTGATAAGTGTAAGGTATGGTTTGCAGACAGGTAAGGAAAGAGTACATTCACAGGTACAAAACCTGGATCGTAATGGATGATGTAGTAACTTAACTTACTCGCAAAACAATGTCTAATCCTTTGCTGCTAGTCATAAGTTTTTTAACCTATTCACCCCTGGAAAAGCCATGTAGACCATCGCTATACAACGTAAAACGTCAGATGACGTCAGAGGTAAATGCAAACAAAATATTTCATATGTTTTAATGGAAGTTTATTTTTCAATAAAATCGATTCAGTTACTACCTGCAAACTATAGCATATAGGATTTACCAATTAAGTATAAATAAACCCAGGAGTAAGAAGGTTTATGATTAACAAAGGAGAAATACAAAGGTTATGATGAGAAGTACACAAAATGTTATGCGTACCTTAACAGTAAATCCCTCAGATTCTGTTTTATCAATCCAATCCTGGTTGATATCCATTTTCCATCTTTTCCTTGGTCTTAGTCCCAAACTGAGAGTTTTAGTCATGTCCCAGTCTCCATTCCTTCCTTGCGTTGACTCTGAAAAGCCAGCATCAATAAGTTGAGAATTTTCCATATAAGGACTGCTGCCCGCTTCGGAAGTGACGTCATCATAATCCCCATCGTCTTCATACCTCTTTCTACTCGGATACAAAGGGCTCATTTCCGATTTAGATACGTACGTCTGCTTACACTTCGCCCACATATCTGAAATAAGCTCTCTAACTTTCGATTGCTCGTTAGACATCATGGACATGCCATTCCCCTCGGCTAAAAGTCTCCTAACAGCATCTCTCTCTTTCTCTGTCATGAGGTCACTCTCGAACATATCTTGCTCTAGATATTTTTCATTGGCCTCATAATCATCTTCAGTATCGGGTGATGGAGCATTATAACGAGGTGAGCCAGTTAATTGTCTTTTCCTAGGCATTGGCAATCGCCCAGAACGTTTAGGCCTCTGTAAAGCACCATAATTTATCACGCCTGTCATTTCTAAGTAGGCATGGACTCTGCCAATGGAATTTATATCCCCGGTATACCAAGGCATATCACATCGAGCACTGTGCTTATTCAGGTAAAACGGTTTCTTATTGTGCCAAGAAGAGATAATTGAATTTCTTATCTTCACATATTTTTCAGGAGGTTTAACTTTGCTTCCAATAAAAAATTCGGGGCATCCGATTTTCTCCGCATCGGTAATAACAGTAACATCTAAAGTTCGTTCCTTCGAAAGTGGAATAACAAAATCTTCACTTCTCTCTTCAGTGTGTGCCAATTTGGAAATTTGCGTCATATCGTTCATTTTGAGCGCCATCGCAGCAATATCCGATTCAAGAAGTGGGCTAATATCCGAAACCGAATCAAAACCAGAATCTCCAACTGAACTTTTATCAGATGCAGGTCCAGATTCGCGATCACCAATTAAGTCCTTGTTTTGCGGAATACGAATCATGTCCATCTCATTCACAAGATTTTCATCACTAACAGTAGAATCTGGCTCACACTGCCTTATTTTTTGCTTGCGGCCTTTTTTTACCTTGCCTTTGGAAATGCTACCTTCAACTAAACTTATTGACAAATCATTTTTGCTACGATTCATTTCCTCTGTGTAAAAATCATCCTGTGCGTCTTCAACTTGCTCCCCATCAAAAGGCGACCTTGGTTTCCCCATTTCTAGTTCGACCTCTCTGCTAATGTCCTCCAGTTGTTTTTGTGCGTTTTTCATTCTGGCAGCTTTAGAATCCTTCAATTTGTCCTTATCACGCTTGATCTCCTTTTCCTTCAACACTGACTTCAGTCTTTCCTTGTTTATACGTGCACGGCTAGGCCTACCTCTTCTCGGCTCCTGAACACATGCAAAATTTATCGCTCCTATTTGCTCCAGGTAATCATGAACACGACTTATGGCATTGATATCCCCGCAATACCACGACATTGCCATTCTTGCAGCTTGCTTCGTTAAATAAGTTGGCTTTGAGTCCATCCAACAATTAATTATGGAATTTCGCATTTTCAAATATTTTTCAGGTGACTTGTTTTTATTTCCGTTGAAATACTGTGGGTTTGCATACCTTTCTTCATCCGTGATGACATTAAAATCCAAATAAACTTCATGATCAGGTGCCTTAGAAGTAACAATCTTAGGAAGTTTCCTGTCTCTTGTTGGGCCTGGTGGTCTTCCGCGTTTTCTTTTCTGCCCAGTCATACTTTCGCTGCTTTCAAGTCTCTTTGCGTTGAAATACTTGACTCTTCTTCTTTCCATTCGCTCCACCCATTTGTTCTTCAAGGAGCATCCGATATTTATTGCACCAACATTTTCCAGGAACATGAAAACCCTTCCAACGGCGTTTGCATCTGTAGGATCAACCTTGCCTCTGATTGAGTTTTTTGTCAGATAAGCAGGTCTAATCTTCCTCCACTCTTTCACTATGAACTTACGAATTTGAAGATATTTCTCAGGAGATTTTGACAACTTTCCCATAAAAAATTCTCTGCATTCTTTTCGCTCGATAGACAAGATCTCGCCGTCTTCAAATACAACCTCTTCAATTTTCATAGGCGTGAATTTGTCTTTAATGCTTTCTGGGAACGATTCCGAGATATTCTTCAGCTCGTTTTCACTGTATGTCGGGTCGTTCTTGTCCTCAACAACATCCGATTCACTGTCGCTACTGTCTGATTCTTCTTCAGTGTCGTCTTCTTCTTCATCGTCATCATCGTCGCTTCGACTACTGCTTGAGCTGCTGCTGTCACTGTCGCTCTCCTCGGAGCTGTCGCTGTCATCTTCATCATCTGTGCTGCTGCTACTGCTGTACTCTTCGCTTGCTGTCGCCGCCTTTCTCGAAAGTGCTATGTCTTCACTTGGCAGCTCGACTAACTCCACAGCGCATACGAAATTCTCACTTGGCAAGTTCACTCCTTCGAATTGACTGCTAGGCAGTTCGTATTTGTCATTATCACTGTGATTAGATTGCGTGTCTGACAAATTCTTTTCCGAGAAATTATCCACTTCCGGTAATAGGTTCTCATCTGGATTACTTCCTGATCTTATTTCGTCACCGTGTATGAACGGGTCATTACGCAGTTCGGTGTGTCGAGGATTTTCGATCAAACAGTTGCTCTCAGATTGATCTTCGTCGTTACTGTACAACTCCTCATGCCATTTACTTGAAGCACTCCTTACTACTGACTCCGGTCCTGGATCTTTGAAAGGCAAATCGGGTTCATTATCATTAAAACCTTGAAAAGAATTCCGTATTCCTTGCTGAACACTCTCAAATAACGATTCACTGTGTTGGGTATCATCAGTGTTCACGTGTAAGAATTTAGAAGTGTCTCCATAAGGTGACAAACAGTCCAGCCTCAAATTTTCCGGTACTAAAGAAGGTTTGAAATCAGAACTAAGTTCTCCTTCAGCACACACAATATCATTTTCCTCTTGTATTTCACTCAATTCAAAGTGGTCGCTAGGACTCTCCTCGACTGGAGGCAAACGCAGACAATCTTCGATGTCGTTTGTTTTCAAGTCAGATCCACGAAGAACATCCCTCTTTGCAAGAACATCTCTAGCCATCCCAGGCAACGTAAACGGTATCTCGCAATTGGCCATGCCGAAAATATCATTGCTAAGTGAAGTAGCAATGGGGCTGATTATAGAACGACTAATGGAATGTCTGTGGTCAATGCTCAATCCATTATCGTTCTCTATGATTTCATGTTCATTCTCGATGTCAAAAGATGGGATGTTATTGAATTTTTCTGCAACTAATTCCTGGACTTCCCCTAAGCCTTGCTCATTTTTCTCCGTTCCGACAAGTTCCCCTGGTAAAATTGATAGCTGAGAGTCCCCTCGTGTATCTGTTGCTCCTTCCTCTAGATTAAGATCAAAAGGTTTTTCAGCTTGCTGATGGTCGACTGCTTCTTTATCTCGGCCATGGCTGACATGTTTCTTGACACGACGTGGATTGGTAAGTTCTACAGCATGATTAGGACTGGCATGACCCTCTTCATCTTGATTTGAAAGTCCAATGTGTGCATCAAATCCCTCTGTCACATCATATCCCTTGACAGTATTATATTTCCCCTCCAAAGATTTTTTGGTAGATTTTGTATCTTTAATAGCAGAGCTTGTGGTAGTGTGTTTGTCTGCAATTTCCAGAGTTGCTTTCTCTGTGATATGTTTATCTGAAACTAACTCAACATTCTCCTTAGCAGCGTCTTCCGTTGACAGAGTAACCCTAGTTTCATCTTTAACATCTTCTGCAATAGCCACTGTCTTTGGAAATTCAACTTGAAGCCTGCCAATAGTTTCTTTGTCAGAACGATCTACAGTCTTCTCGTCAGAGACAACCGGATCTGTTACTTGGTTCCCTTCGCACAATTTTGCACCACTAGTCTTTTCGGTAATCGTGTCTCCCTTTATACTTCCTACTTCAGAGATATCTCCTTTTTCGTCTTGTTTGCTTATTTCGTTTGTAGATGTTTCTTTTGCCGTGTTTATCAATCCAGAGGACGACTTTGGTTCAATCACAGATCCTTCCTTCTGTACACTCTCGATGTTCTCGTTCAAACTATCTTTTCCTCTCAACCTTGTGGCTCTCCTTGGCCTCAATACCTTTTTCATGATATTTCCTGTCTCTTTTTCATTGCCTTTACCCTTCTTCCTTTTTCGCAATTTCGTCACCTGCATAGAAGATTTAACGTCATTTTCCTCTTCGCTAGACTTTTTGGCCGAATTCTCCGTTTCGTGATTTTCAGAAGGTAACTGATCATTGTTTTCTACATCCTCCTTCTTCGAATCAAAACTATGTTTTTCTTCGGTTTTTTCATTTTCTGGGGGTACCTTGTGCTCGTCTTTTTCAGATTCTAATTCCTGTTCCACTTTTGAAGAATCCCTATCTTCCTTTTCGTTCTTCTCATATTCAGTTACAAACTCTTCACTTTTCTTCTGCAAGTCTGAAGAATTCAAACATTTCCTAGTTGCTAATGATTCATTTTCATTTCTCTTCGACTGATCTTTGTCAGAAACAAATTTTGTCACGTTATTTTTTATGATCAACGCCAAAGGCTTTTCGTCATCACTTGAATCACTTTTGTCATCAATATTCCTGTCTACACCTGCTGATTTACTAGTATCTAATTTCTTGGGTTTGACTATCTCAGAAGCACCACAAACGGTCCCTTTGCGTGTTCCACTTTTGTTGGTCTTGCTTTCCTTGTTAATATCAATCTGTATTTCTTTCATTTTCTTTTTCATGATTGCTTTTTCCTCTGCATTGTCCACTGTTGATGCTTTTACAGTTGATTCAATATTTTTAGAAACTGCAACTTTCCCATCGTCAGAATTCTTTATAACCGTTGGCACAGTTTGACTTCTGGTTCTTCTTGCATTTTCAGCTAGGTTAATTGATCGCTCGGAAACCTTTGGTGCCTTCCCTTTTACTTTTCTCGGCTTCGAATGCGATTTGACAGCCTCTTTCCCTCTTACCTCGGAAGCTTTCAAATTTGCATCAGACTCTTGATCAAGGACGCTTGGAGATTCTGGAAATATTTTGCTGGGTTCAGAGAGCTTATCTGTTTCATTGGAAGAAAATGAAGAACTGACTACTTTCTGGTGTTTGCTGACACCTTCCTTTTCAATTTTATCTTTCAAAATGTCTCGGCAAATAGCCTTCTCCTCTGTTACATTACTATTTTCTTCATTCGAAATTGCATCCTTTCCAACTGCTTTTCCCTTGCTGTTTAATAAGTCTTTAGCTGGTTGGCTGTTGCTGTCGTTCTTTTCTTCTCTACCCTCTTTGCCCTCCTTGCTAAACTTCTCTTTCTCATCTGTAACACCAAAAACATGTTGATTTTGTTCCATTCCACTCTCAACCGGTGGTCTGTAATTAGCAGGAGCGACTTTCGATTGAAGAATCTCTACTTCCTCTTTCATTTCTCCATCTTCACCAAGCTTTCGATATTTGATGACACCAAACGCTTTTTTATCCACGTAAATTTCATCTACATGAAACGTCTCCCTTATGCTAGTATCGGGGCGTTCATCCGTAATCATCCACCCTTCACTGTATGTAAAGGACGACAACATACAAACAGGTTTTTCTTCAGGCTGTTCTTGACAGTAAGAATCGATACTATCCAAATTGATGGACACAACGAGCGTTTCTGGGATATCGGAATCTGATAATGGTTTGCTGTGACGCGTTGTTCGTCTAGGAAATACACTACTTTTACCTTTCCTTGCTACATTCAATTTAAGATCTTCGTTGCTGCTGGAGGTTTCATTCTTTGACTCCTTAGAAGCAGAATTTACCTTTTTCAAATGTGTGCTGTTCTTGGAAACCTTGTTGATGGTGTTCTCCTTTTTCCGCTGTGTAGTAACAGATTCTTCCTTCTTCGGTTCTGTATTCAATCCAGCACAATTTTTCATGGAATTCTTATTTCTGTTTGAAGATCTTAGCCCACCTCGCGTGGAACATAAACGTCGGTAGTTCTTCCTGTTCAAATGCTCTAACTTGATCGACACAAAAAACTTCTCTTCCGGCTCAGATTCAGGAGCGATCGGAGACAATGTCTGCAATAAAGCATCGCATATTTTCGTCGCTTCATCTTCTGGAATAATATCACTTGCAGTGGTATCAGTGCTATTAGTACTGTCGCCTTCAGTCAACACAATAATTTTCGAAGATGTCCCCTTCTCAAAGTAATTAATCCTATTTTCCTCTTCCCGTGCTTCAAATAACAAGGATCCCAGACTTTCGAGCTTGACAATGCAATCTAATTGTCCAATGGTATCTTCAGAGACAGTTGGGATATCAATTTTAGCATCATTTCTGATAATATGCTCGACACGTGCCGATATTGGTGAAGAAATGACATTCGAAATCCGGCCTTCATCAGAAATAACAACGGTGGTAGAATCTTCAGACATTTCTGGTTTACCCACAAACACAGCAATTTCTTTGTTTTCATTGCAGTATTCTAAGTTTAGTTTTTCGCTCCATATGGGAAATTCTCCAACAACGATTTGAGCGTCGTTTTTATCATCAACGCTGTTGTGGTTTACATCACTGCGACGCTCGTCACTGCAATGCTCGTCACTGCGATCCCCAACGTTGTTCCTCGACTTCTCCGTTGACTCCGCTGATACGTTACTACCACTTGAGGAACCAGGTATAGCGTTTAAGGAAGATGCGTCTGCTGATTTCTTGACAATTCCAAAGTCGGAAGCCCATATAGGCGTATCCGGATCTACGTTATTTTCGTTTGCATATACGTCACGCGTGCACAAAACATCGGCAGATTTTCTTCGACATAATGCATTTTCACGACTGTCTTCATCTTCATTTTTGCTTTGATAAACAATCGAGCTATCGTAGGTCAACCGGTCTTCTCTTTTCTTATCCTCACTTAAATTAACATCAGTCCTATCCGGAACTTTCACAGTTCCTGTCTGATAATGTTCTGTTATAGAAGAATTCCTCGTGTCACTTAGAGTGTATATAGGAAGATAATTCGGGGAATTTTCATAATCGTTCGATATTGAAACGCTACCGACAACAGAAGGACTACAAGTTCTTTTAAAATCTCCTGTTGAAGACGATGTTTCTTCTTCATTTGCACGTGATTCATCCGGAATATCTTTTTGGCTTTCGAGACTATTTTCTGGTGCGACAAGTCGCTTTATTTCGTCGACTTGGTCGTTCGTGCCTGGATAAAAGAAATAACAAATATTGTAATGCTTAGAAATCTTGCTAAATTTGATTCATTATTGGTTAAAACAAAACAAAAAAATTACAATTTCAAACAAATCGTCTTAAAAAATGCTATGTTTTGATTCGGCAGATTTTTAAGATCTTTCTAAACACAATTTTTATGTAAAGTTTAGCAATGATAGTTCAGCAATCTTCTATTTCCATGTGATGTCCCCCAACCTTCTATCACTCAGCTTTTATAAAAAGTGTATCATGTGACAGCAGTATTATACGCAAACAATACAATTTAAATTTAAATTTAACTGCAACTAGCCAATGAAGCCAGTGTAAGGACAAAATCCATACTTTTATTGAATCAACCAATCTGTGATGGGTAAAGTAAGAAAGGCTTCACAGAAACAAGTATCCTAAAAAAATTTATCATCAGACAAGAACAGTTATACTTTTTTGGTAAGATTCTAGCATTGGGAAATCTTGTTCTTGATCCAGTTTGAAATTTGTTTACATTTTGCAATTAGCCAATCATATCACATATTTTTACCACAAGATCACAAACACTGCTTGTTGATTGGCTGTTCCATAAGTTTCAAGGCGATTATCCCTCGAGAAAACGCGAAACTCTCTCAACTGGAAAACGAAAACAAATAATGTTGCGGAGAAGCTTTGTTCTCGAGGGATAATCGCTTTGAAACCAGTGTGTCAATTTCGCTATTTTTACAAAATTCGTCTAATCCATTGGATTTACCAGCCTGGCAAAAGCTCTTATGACAACCTTAAAAGCAGCTGGGAGGAGATAGATGATGAGATTGACTAAATACCTGGGGGGGGACCCAAATATATGCGTTCGGCTATGTGCCGCCGATGCGGATGGGTTCGAAGACGGAAAATTCCTTAAACATGGGTACGATTTTTAGCAAAAATGCTTTAATGTTGGGTTAGATATTAAAACTTTTCCTTAATGTCGGGTGATTTGGAATAAAATAGAACATTAATGTTAGGTATACACTAAAATTTGAGCAATAAATATGGGTGGGTTTAGAAAATCTTACTAATAAGAAAATCTTACTAATAAGAATATAACAACAAGAATATTTTGCAACATACATAAGAGAATATACTGTAACGTACACATGAGAATATACCGCAATATAAGAAACTCTGAGCTGATTCTCTCCATATAAATTGACAATATCAAATATTATGTTTTTGAAGAAAGCAAGCATATTTCCAGCAAAGTACAAACTTTAGGCTCTGTCAATAACAAGCCTTTTCAAATAAACAGGGAAAAGCATCATTTCATATTGACATTACAGAAATTTAAATACCTATTTGCTAACATTAATGTTTCGCGGCTCTAAAACTGTAGAGACCTAAAAAGGCTCCGTCGTTTGCTGGGAGTTCGTTTCTTTACTAGGTCGTAAAAATAACGCAGAAAATTCCAGAAACATGAACTTAGATTTAGAGACACGACTCAACCTTATGCGATATTTCTAATACACCCGAATAACGAAAATTAAAATTATGTGTTTTTTAGATTTCGAAGAGAGTCGAAAACATTTCTGGAAATTACATGCGATTATTTACCGTATGAAGTCGATCAGACAGATTTGTTTGCAATAGCATACTTCTACATTTCACATCTGTCTGAACGACTTTATGTAGTAGCATAACACTGGACTTTCTATAAATTTTTTCCACTTAATTTCGAAATCTAAAGAAACGCCTTTTTTATTTATGTTATTTGGGTGCCTTAGAATCATCGCAGAAGGTTGTGTCATGTTTCTAAGTCTATGTTGATCCTTTGGGTATCTTTCTGCGTTATTTCTACTAACAAACAGAATTTGCAGAATAGCCCAGCAAATGGTTGCGGAACTTATTTTGGTCCACCCGGTATAATGCAAACGTCATATTTGGCCGAGCTAAGACACCGAAGCAAAGAAAAGAAGTCGCATGCACTGATAGGCAAAGAAAGAACGCAACGTTCTATTGCAGACGCAAGTTTTTCTCTGGAAAGAAAGTGAATTGAGCAGTATTTATGGCTGTAACTGTGGAGGACAAACCAGTAGGTAGCAAGAAATTTCAATTGTTTGCGATTTTGTTTTGATTTTCATTCGGCGCTCAAAGAACCAATGTTATCAGTAGGTCTTAAAGAAAATAAGACTCTTTCTTGCGGGCGAGCTCTTATTGTATATAAGTCTTTTATAGCAGCAGTTCTATACGATTAACAAAATTTTTCATGAACAGCTAATAAAAAAAATTATCAATGATTAAGGCAATGCATAATTCATATGGAAGCATGGCTGATGAATAAAAGGATATTTCAGAAAAAAAGAGAAGACACCTTAAAAAAGACCGAAAAAAGATATTTATATACCGAAAACGATCGTATGCGTGCAGGACTGCATTATCTCTGTTTGGGGACCTTGGCCCTAATCTAATTAAGCCCTCTTTAACTAGTTGTTCCAACGTCAATTAAATATCAGTTCACTGGGTAGCATCACCAAGGAAAAGTAATCTCTCCAAAGATTCAATCATCTCGGATACGGAGACAATCTTTATTCGTGCGTTTAAAGAAACGCCATTCATTTCCAGTCCACGATTTGACATTAAAACAACCTGATTGCTCATAATATCGACTTGGGAGTTTGGTTAGTGAATCTGTTTTATATTTTAAACTCTAACGTCATCATTAAAGTAAGCGTGTTGGTTTACTGTAAAAACAAATTAACTAGAAAGCTCACGGATTAGGGCAATTTTAATTGTAAGTTTTGGACAGGCAAAGGTGGCCGCAGATGACTGGATGATATCCCAAACTCTAAGTTTGGCCTTCGAACGTCGTTTTACGTACAATTTGAAATTTATTGCCTCGCGGATTTCGAGCCATTGCCTTGCAAACGGAGATAGTTTTGTTTTGGGTCCTATATTGTCGTTTTGTTATCATGATTACTTTATATTTATTATTTTATATTAAGCTGAATGTATATTGCGCATTAAGAATATTAAATAAAAATAAGCAAATAAAGTAGAGGCAAAAACGAAAACAGAAATGAGAAAAACACAATGCGATTCCGTTGATCATTCAAAACCACTAGTCTAATCTACACAAAAAGTACGCGTAGGCTAAAAACTTTTCTCTTTCACACGGATACTGATTTAATTTGCATGCATTTATAAATCCCGACAAGCAATTTATCATCAAAAACAGGAAAACACGGTCCACCATAAGCTAAAAACAGTCTGTTTTGAAAACGTCAATCCGGAGAATTTCAAAACAACAATGAAATCATAGGAACTCAAAGTTTCAAACCATCTGCTTCAGAGAAGAAATTCTATTTTTAAAGAATTCTTGATAAGTCCATCTAAGTTCTATCAAAAACACATTGCCACGTGCTACTTGCAGAAGTCTTCAGGAAAATTGATATCCAAGATATTCAGGATATCCAAGTCCATAAATTTTCCTAAATTGGTAGATAGGTATAGTCGTAGTGACATCAGCCTTGGCATACTGAGATCAGCCTTGGCATAGTAACATCAGCCTTGCGTAACTACGTAACGTACAACGATTGTATAATAAGTCTAAAGACATAAATTAGGCTCAGTCTCCACGAATACACTTTGATCAAAAACAAATAATAAACTATTGGGTTCATACGAGGAGCATCTTTATGGCGTATAAAACTTTCAACAATCCATACATGAACTGGAGTTGGATATGACAACTTTTTGGCGTGCGTTGAGCGAGAATGCAAAATGATTCTTGAAAAAAAAAAAACGAACTAGAGGCAGAATTTTTCAGTCCAGCTTTTGAGTATGTTTGAATACCATGAGTCCCCATTGACAGAAGTGGCGTGTCATATCACACTGACTACAACCAGTCCATGAAATTTCGGCTCGTTTCAAGGAAAATTCCTTTCCATTGTTTAACTAAGCCTCGTCTAAAGAAAAGTTTTAGTTGACCAATCGTATCAATTTATTTCTACCTTCTGCAATTTGATTGGTGAAACAAAAAGTTATGATAGCTGTCCAACTCTTTGCTTGTATAATTACCAGTCGCTTGTTGGCGTTCAATAATTCAATTCAATAGACACAAAATGACTGGTGTAGCCAGTCTAGTGTCCTATCTGTCAACAAATAAACAAAGAAATAAAAATTCCTTTTTCGACCGAAAATATGACGTTTTACGTCATTTATTGACAGGCCATATGGACTTTCCGAAAGAGTGTGACGATTAATACTTGACTTAGGGTTAATAATTCCAAGGAATGACGATAGAGATTTCAATTCATAACGCATGAAGCTCCATTACTGTCGTCAGATTATCGGACGGTCTTCTGCCAACGGACAAATTATTGTCAGTGTATATAACAGCGCACGTATGTCCATTTCTCGCGCGGATGTAAGGCGACTTGTCAGCGTCACTTGGTTCAGACGAAACAGAACTATCGTCTTTGTTGAAAGGTAATAAAGAACAAATTGTTGATGCAAGCCGGCACAATGAGCATCGAAAAGTTGGGAGTCGTAGCGTGCAAATAAAAGGATTCATCGCCGATGTTGATAAAACAAAAAGAAAAGCTAAATCCCGCATTACGTGAACAAACAAACAATGACACGAACTGCAGAAATTAATCAAGTAAATAGCTACAACAGCCGGAGCAGAACACACCACAAACAGGATGATTGCGGTCAGAAACACCCTCGTCACTCTCTTCTGCCTCTGTTCTAAACAAATAGAAACCCTTCGCTGTGCATGCGCAGCCTGGTTATCAAGCGCGAGTTCTTTTTCGTGACTGCTCAACGCGCGACGCACGGCCACGTACAATATTGTCAACACGAGCAGCGTCAATAGCAAAGCTCCGTTTGCAAACACCATCAAATAAGTGACGTATCCTAGCTTTATGTACATGAGCGGAGCAAGGCCAGACACTGCCCAGATCAAAACAGAAATGATATAGCACCGCGTCATGCTAATGCTGTTTCGATACAGCATCGGCCAACCGACAGCAATGTAGCGATCGACACTGAGTGCAATAATGCTTAAACAACAAGCAGTTGTCGATATGAAGAATACCAAATGCAGTATCATGTTGTTGGAAGCAGAACTTTCTTTCATTATTTCTTGATAATGCAAATAGAAGCTTATTGGACAGGTGATGCAGGCAACGACCATGTCGCTAAAAGCTAAGTTTAAAATGAAGTAATTGACAGGAGTGCGTAATGTCTTCATGGGATCAAGCAGCACCAATACACCGACTGTGCCGTTACCAGCAACAGCAAGCAAACAGACGAACATGGATGCCACTGTTGTGAAGTAAGCCAGTGGCACCGGAGGCCACGAATCATCGCAGCGGTAAAACATTGTTCAGATGCCGTTACCTCCAGTGCAAATAAATGGTTTATTTGCTGAAGTGAAGTGAGTTCGCAAAATGGAACAGACTGAGTCGTTAAAATTCTCAATATTATGTAAAATTAAATTTTTCGTATCTCCTTTCCAACTAAGTATTATTTTCAAATGAGTTCCCCTGAGTTTCACAGAGCCTCAACGACATCAATTTTGAAATCAGTTCCAGGTAAAACTGGAAATCTTTCAAACCCCGAGTGAAAATGTGTGCTGTACGGCAATGTAAAACTTCAACTTTGAAATGATAAATTCCAACCAAATTGCTTCAGTCCTTTAAACAACAAATCAGGATGAAAATGCTTATTCTTCTTTATTTCATTTCTGCAAAAAACCGTCTCAAAAAATTGAGAAAAATAAAACTTCACGAATACAGCAGCTTTCGTTACAACCAGAAATGATTTTGACAACAAGCACCTATGTCATTCAGACCAGCTTGCGTCTGATTTTTGCTTTTGAAATGACAAGACGAAACGAAAAGACAAGACGATACCAATCAGAAGATTTTGAACAGATCTCGCTGAAGAACGGCTCTTCGAAATGAAGAGAACAATGGTATGCTTCCGTTATATCTTTTCTAATTGCCAAAATGAAGAGAAACACCATTCAGGTTCAACCAAACAACAAGGCTTTCATACACAGTTTGAGTAAAACAAAAATTTCCACTGACAAATCTAGATTTCACAAAGCATTCTGCATCTAGCGTTTTTAACACATCTTGTTAAACATTTTTCCATTTCAATGCGTTTTCAGCACTCCTGAATTCACAAAAACTTTCCTCCAAGTACTTGCGGCAAGATACCAAATATGAGTCTTTCAAAGCTTTGTCGTTAGTTGATCGATGATACACTTCTGCTGATTAGTAGTTGTAAAGTATTTTGGTTACTCGACAAATGTTGTTAATTATCACAATAAATTATCCACAAACTGCAGAATGATAGCACCGCTAAGAAATCAAATCATCATTATTTACAAAATGTAGCTTCTGCAGTGAGCGAAATCGATCATGTGTGCTTCTTTAAAATTTCGATAATATCTTCCGAAAGAAAATATGATAAGTCCAGCGATCAAAAAGCACCTGCCTTATATCTGTGCTTTCTCACGATAAACACACTTCTTTTTCTCGAGATATCTTCTGTAGATTTTGCTCGTAGGCTAGAAATCTGCAGCAAATATTAATGAATCCCAAAGAAACAACATAGTTTGAAATAATACTTCCTGCAAATAAACAGGTAGATGGAAGAAGACAATAGTAGCCTAATGACATTTAGGAAACAAAAGATCGAAAATTAGCATCTACGAACCAAATCGGATCTGTTCAGCAAATCGTAGCAAAAACATTCCATACTTAAATTCAGGCTAAATCATCACCTCAACCAAGGCTCAATCATCAACTCAACCATCAAATCTTTGGTAGTCCCATCCATGCCTTGATATGCAACGAAATACAATTTTGCTTGAAAAACACTTCGGAATTGCAGTTCGTCTCTGACGACCACGTGCGTTCTGGAAGTAATTCGGATTAGATTTGTTAAATA
Source organism: Phacellophora camtschatica (assembly GCA_036873815.1). Lineage (NCBI taxonomy): Eukaryota > Metazoa > Cnidaria > Scyphozoa > Semaeostomeae > Ulmaridae > Phacellophora > Phacellophora camtschatica. Next base: position 18,035 of record JAYJMH010051092.1, on the reverse strand, counting down.
GAACTGTGATGATGTTGACAGAAGAGTTTGTCTTGAGTGAGTTCGTGAGTTACTTCACGTTCACCATAAATTTTCATCTACTTGTTAGGTTGATTGCATGTCACATCAATCGCCCTAACACGACATCGTTATTTTCTGTAGGCACATAAAACATTTTAACATGAAACATATAGCAAATAGCTTGCCCCGTTCGATTTTAGTCTGCTGACAGCACATCTGTCACATCTTGGGCAGCTGTCCTTCATATGTCTTCTAATGTGACACAATTTTCCGCACTATGAAAGTCAACGGTGCCAACTGGTCTACCTAATATTGTTATTGATTTTATATCAGAGTGTCAAAGTAAATGCAATCATGAAAAAGGCTGTAGAAGTACTGCTTAGAAGTACTGTTTTGGCATCGGCAATCGGCATTGAATGCAAAAATCCAATCCGCTACACCTATTTTAATCCAGATAATAAACATACGGTTTTTCTCCCAACGGAACTATTCAGCAGTTCCTTCTTGACAATTAGGCTTCCAACGAAACCTTGAAACACAGAAATACCAACTCTCTGATCATTACTACACGAAGAAATGATTTTCAGTTTTATTCCAATGCGATCGTATGCCCCTGGCAGACATGCCGCAGATTTACAAACAAGATAAACAAGTAACAAATGTGATTACAAGCAGTGATCTTATTTTCACCTGATGTAAGATTTTTCCATCACACTCAAAGTATCGTATCTCCAATTAGTCCCAAGGAAATATGGAATATCCAAGAATTTGCAATAGAAGACCTTTAAATGCACTTGCGATGCCGATTAATTGTTCTTGTATTTGAATTCAAAGTGTTTATAGGATAACTTCGTTCTTAATGAGTAAGATACAACGAGCGATTGTCAGATCGCTATATTTGACAGCTGCTCTACAATCAATCTCAATCCAAATCTCATTCCACAAATTCACAATCGCTGAAGTTTCAAATATGCTTAATAAATGAACGAAATTAATTGAAATTAATCGACAGAAGCAAAAACAGAAAAACGCCTTTTCCAAAATTATGAAAAAAAGCTTAATTATGTTGATACAACGTATCAATGAGTCTCAATCTAAATCTCATTCCACAATTTCACGTTTCTTGTACAATGAATGAAGTTTCAAATATGCTTAACAAATGAATGAAAATTAATTGAAATAAATCGACAGAAGCAAAAACAGAAAAACACCTTTTCCAAATATTATTACAAAAAGCTGTATTAGGTTGATACAACGTCTTAATGAATCTCAATCCAAATCCCACTCCGCAGATTCACCTTTCTTATACAATGAATGAAGTTTCAATTGATTAAAATTAATAGTTAGAAACAAAACCAGAAAAACGTTTTTCCAAAATATTCTGATCAAAAGTTATATCGTATTGCTATTTTTCAGAATTACGTGATCTCAAACTCTAAGTTCTCTCATAATTGCGCTGTCTTTTCCTTTCTAATTGCTCGACGATCTCACATCAAAGGCATTTCTTCTGGCAAAGGATAGGAAAAAGAGCTCCTTGATTTGAACAACATTAATGAACAATAAGAGGAAGTCTTTGATTTCACTTTCCAATAAAACATGCACGAGGACAATTATGTGCCCCCTAATCTCTGGTTCCCAAAGGCTTAGCTACTCTCACACAGTTACGAGTTGGGCTCAGTAAACTACCACAAATCTAGGTACAATTTTAGATTTACAACAATCCATAGCGTCCAGCAAATTATGGTGTTGAGAATACGGAACAATACTTGTTGCTTTCTTGCTATTCCTTATAACAAGCCTAGACGTGATTCTCACAACATTGCAAACGAAATATTGCTACCTCGTGGTATTTCCTATCCTTCAAATGAAATCTTACACAAACTAATTTTGCATGGAGACGAAAGGTTAACGATTGATTTGAATAAAAAACTACTTCATGCAACTCTTCAGTATACATTTAGCTACAGAACGCTTTCAGAAGTCCTTCGCCGCAAACGTCCCTGCATTAACATCTTGTTTCATGGGGTATATATGTAATCTGTATGTATATATGTAATCTGTATGTATGTATGTAATTTGTAACATAAATACAATTCATTTATATTTGTATTTCTAAGTAGCTAACGGTGGCAGGTCTGAATTTTAAAAATCCCTGAATTTTCTCTGATATCGTTTTTACATTTCTGGTCTACAAGCATATTTCTTTCATGTGTGATTTAACACTTTTTAGAAATTATCTGACCAAATATTAGGAAACAGGTATGGATTTTAGATTTCAATTAAAAAGCGAACCTTCCGGAACCAGGCCCAATTAAGCAAAGAACAACACAAATATAATGTGTTGTTTGTGTTGACATACACGAAGAAATATTTGATATGATCGATTGACAATTTTATACATACAGCAAGACAGCTGACCAAACAGACCCACCCAAGTTACCAAGTTACATACAAACAGAGTTTAACGTCTAATGAAATTGTGTTTTCTTTCTAATCCACTTTAAAAAAACAGATCAAAAATAAAAGAAAACTCAAGACATCAAACTATAATTAATTGTTTACTGCGGAAGATAGAAAGTAAACAAGCATTGGCATTAAAATTTGTATTGCTCCCGACGATTACGCATTTGGCAGCTGTGTGTATGAATGGCAAGGAGGATCGGGCTTCTTGTCATGCAAAATTACAAAATGATTTTCATTGGCATCATCAAAAGAAAGGAAACAACTATTCGAAACAGCAATGAAGCCTACAATATTCAGCGGGTAAAGATCTGCAGTGATTTAGAATTAAAATGTTTCTAACTTAAATTGTTTTCATTCGATGCATCAAATTATAAAACGTTTCATGAAACACATCATCTTAAAAATATTAAAACATAACTGCAATGCCATTAATCCAAAACATAAAACAAAAACTGCAATGAACCCACAAAATTCCGCAAGTAAACATCAGCAGCAAATTAGCACTGAATTTAAATTTCTTTAATCCATTCGATTGCCACAGGACAGGGTTTTATCACATGATCATGAACACAGTAAATTGATTGGCTATTTGCTAAATGAAAATCAAATCATGAAAAACAAAATTATCTTATGCTAATTTAATGCAGAACATCATGAAGAGTTTCGTAAACACGTCCTCTTCAAAACATCTTGAATAAAACTCTTATTACAATCGTTGTAGATATCGTCGTAGACTTATTATAATCGTCGTAGATATCGTCGTAGACTTATTATAATCGTCGTAGATATCGTCGTAGACTTATTATAATCGTCGTAGACTTATATCGCAACTGAGTGGACGCAATAAGTCTGAAATGACAGCAACAACTTACAACAAAGAACAAAAGAACAGGGATCTTATGGAGTGAAACTACTCCCAATCAAGCCACAAAACAGCTAAAAAGTAAAATACAGTCTTCACAATATCAACATCATTCGTCTTAACATATATGAAAACTTCGTAGAAATTAATTTTTAGTGATTTGCGACTAGGTTCAGACCTTTTTTTTAAGATCTTTTTAAAAACTTTCTGACAAAAAACGACTAACTTTGAATGAAGATGTTTTTCAAGTTAAAATTACGTTTACAAAGTTATAAACTAAAAAAATAAAACCTTTTTGCTCTTTGCCGTGAATAAAATGTTAAACAATCAACGTATAGAGGAACATTTGTAAACAAATACTAAAACATAGAATAAAGTATCGACTGGCAAATAGTATGGCAAAAAACTGTTTTTTTGTATGGACTGAAAGTGAACAGAGGAGGAGTTCGGCTCGCTCGGTATAATTGAGGGGTAAAGGCTTCATGAATAGAAATTCTGCGCACGAATTTTCAAAACAAAAATTAGGGTACCCAGAGAAATGTAAAATTGTCCACCAGGAAAATGTTTTGGGGTCATGGCCCCTTGCCACCCACCAACTCCGTCCCTGAAAGGGAACTAAAACCTGAAGAGTACTGGCTTTGAGCTGTGCTATCCATAGTGAGAATAGACATCTTGCCACTCGGGTCCTTATCCCGGGTGCGTCAAAAAGAATGGAACATCTTCGACGAGCTACTAAAAATAGTGTACTGCAAGGATTACAACGATTGCAGTTGATATTCACGTAAAAGGACTAAACTAGTTAAGAATGATTTTTGGCGATTTTTTTCGATGCTTGCATTAAAAACAATTTTCCAAACGTTTCAACCTCACTGAAGCTCGAAAACATTTAAATTAGATTGGCAAACAAAAAATCAACCGTGCAAAAAGCTTATTGCGAGACGAAACAATCTTTAAAAAATTCTTAGTAATAAACTATCGGAAAAGATGTTGTTTGGGTCATGCTAATACGTGCACAAATCTTATTGCAAGTTTGATCAAATATAACACTTTTTATTAAAAATTGAATTGAAAATTAGACTTGGTAAATAGTACGCGGTACTCAACCGGTGATTCAACAAATACACACACAAGAGTGTTTGTCTGTTAATGGATAGGCCACCTAATTAAATGTTTCAGTTCCACACGAAACACAGGTGTGTTCTTTGTCAATATGCTTTAAAACAGCAAAAAAATTAACGACATTGGCTAAAATTACCATTTTAAATTTCACATTTAAAATCAGCATTAAAAACATTTACAATCAAAAGGGTGAAACTAGCCGTTTCATGCCCATATTTTTTTGTCGATATGTTTTAAAACAGCAAAAAATTTAACCTCGCACGACATTGGCTAAAATTACCATTTTAAACTTTACATTTAAAATCAACTTTCAAAACATTTACAATCAACAGGGTGAAGCTGGGCCTTTCATGCCCGGATTTATTTCTGCTAAACAGGCAAATCCTATGCGACTTTTATTTTGCAGGGGATAGCACATCCAAACCAAATTGATTTATATGAAAAATTACGCTGAAATATCTGAATTAACATAAAATTATGCCCGCATTTACCTCCTGAAAATATAAAGTTTTACGCTGTTCATCAATGGGCCATACAATTCTTCCCGGGGTGAAATGATTAGAGAAATTACCTTCAATGAAATAATATATTTGGAGTGTTATATTAAATTTACCACAATATATTTGGAGTGTTATATTACATTTTACCAGAAAGTTTAACTCTAATGGTTGCTTAAAATAATCCGCGATATATATTTCCTAAAAGAGAAACTCCTGAAAGCTTTAAATGCATCGTATATAGGCATAATTGTTTATTCCGCTGAAAAGAGTTCAACTAAACCAAAACAAACCAAGCCAAAGACACTTGATTCCTACACAAAATTATACAAGCTATATAATGGTAACTCCTTCTCAAAAACTGCCTTGACTCCAAGTTTGTTCCCAGTAACGAACCTGACTTTGGTAGGGGGGCGTGTCCTATAGTTTTGGGTCTGGGATTTCGATTTGATAATATAATTTTGGGTCTGAAGAATTTTCAATCAAAAAATATAATTTTGGCTCCAAAAATTTGAAATCTTATATTTTTGGGTAAAATGTTAAGAAATAGCCTAGTCTTTGTTGTGGTTGCTATCCTTATATTTTTGGGTTAGCTCAAGATTTCCTTTGACACGTCCCCCTACCCGAGTTGTATGATATTGCCACCTGGGTTTCAAAACGAAGAAATAACCTGCACATTTTTAACAGGGTTATGTTCCGCTATGTTGCTTTGACTACAATAGCCAATCGTTATTACAATCAAGCAATGCGTACTTCACTGTAGTAGTATGTATTATACATTACTACAAATAGACCTAACTCCATAATAAAATGTACGCGCTATTACATTGAACATATAGCAATTAAATGTCAAGAAAACTGTTGTTGCCACGAAAAACACACAAACAAACAAGATTCCAACAAGCTTGGTTACATTCTTAAATACCTCACACCACAACGCAGATACCTGCACTTTGAAATGTCATTGTCCAGCCTTGTTTCGAAAGTCAATGCAAAGTAAGTAAGGTGCTTTTTATCATTATTCACCAACGGTTTTTTTGGACCCTACGCCATAACATAAACATTTAAATAACCGAAGAAAAATTTGATGTGCCAAAATACTAAGATAAAAGAAAGAAACACAGCTAGGTGCTAAATGGTAAAGAAAATCTAACAACGAAATGCTAGACCGTTTTCAGAATTCTCATATGGCTGTGGTATTAAGATTTCAATTTCTGCCTAATCGAACCTTTTCAAAAAGAATGCTTGGTATGTATCTCTGTTTCAATTAAATGTTCTCCATTACAATCACGTGGTACATTTAAAAATATTAATTATGGAAAAAAATAACTTAAATGAGCTAACTTTACTTGAGTTTTTGACACTAAGTGTAGCCTTTAAAAACAATGAACGTGCCAAAATTCAATACAAGACTATACAAGCAGACTGTGAGTTCATTTGCGCGAGTTAATGTGCTCACAGGCAGAAAACCAGGAAAATAATAACTTAAATGAGCTAACTGGACTTGAGTTTTTGACGCCAAGTGTAGCCTTTAAAAACAATGAATGTGCCAAACGTCAAGAGGATACAAGCAGAATATGAGCTCATTTGCGCGAGTTAACATGCTTACAGGCACAAAACACGAGCTCCAATTTCCAAAAGCACACATTTCTCAAACATTTGATGTTAATTATACAGTCAGTTTCTGCTCATGTGCGTGTGCAGTTGTGCAAATTGAACGTGTGTGTGAAATTGATTGCAAACATGGAATTTTTCTGCACTCTGCATACCGTTCTGCAACCTGTGCTTGGTTCTGCACTCATAGGCACTGAGTATTCTTAACTAGGCCTGGCATACAAGCACAAAATTACACATAATTTAAAAAAAATAAAACATATATGTATAAATAATAAAGTTATACTAAAATAAATTGGAAAATTGGATTTCAAAAAAGACACGAGTTAGAAAAAAGTATTTCCGAAACAGAGTAGAGAAAGCTTTCAAGACAAGAAAGCTTAAAAACAGGCTTTGTCAATCTATTCATCCCATATAAAGACATAAAGTCATGTATATAATATATATATAAAATTGAATAAACATTAATTACCTTCCTTGGGAACAGCAGGGCATGTAACAAATTTTGAGTCATCTACATTCAATTCCTCATTTGTATCATCCATTTCAAGATGGATTTTTGAGCTTGTGAGTGCGGAGATCAAAATCAATGGTTCAGCTTCCTGTTCTTCCTAAAAAATAAAAGGAAAATATCAAGAAACTGGAAAGCAAAAAGTACAATTATTTCAAAAAATAATTGCAGCAGAAAATGAAAAACAGAGAACAAGTGTTAATACAATTTAATAGGTAAATATTTTAAAAGGTTTAATACAATTTTCGAAAGAATTTCACTCATACAGTAAAAACCCGCATTTGAGAAATTTTTTAAAACAACATTTAGGATGAACTTTTTTCAAAATTCTGGGAAAAATATTAAAAGTTAACCGAAAACAACTTGTTGAAAGACAAAAGTTAGCTACGTTAAATGCATGCATTTTCAGTGCATCTTGAGTGCTCTTCGACTCCATCATCTCATCGTTTTGAGATTTTATATACAAAATTAAGAACCTTTGTTATGCTAAGGTCCAAAAATAAAGGTTCTTATTTGCAGGTTTTTACTCCAGGCATGAAACCGTAGGTATTTTAGCAAAAGAACCAGCAATAGCTCCCCTCAAAATAGCCAAAAAATACAATTTTAATGGGTGATAAATTAAGTAGAGCTGAAGACATTAAATATATTGGCGTAACAAACTATCTTGGACTTCCCATATTAATGAAGTGAAAAATGAAATTATCAAATGCTCTTCCATATTTGCTAAAATTTGATATTCAGTATCAAAAGAATGCCTATTGACTTTATACGACTCCCTCGTAACGTCTAAAGATAGGTTTTGGACTTAAAGTTTATGGTGTAGCTACAACAAAGAAAATAAACGAACTTCGAGTCCTACAAAATAGAATTCTTAAAATAATTCACTTTAAAGAAAAAAAAATTCCACTAATCGTTTACACAAAGAACTTAACATTATTAAAATTTCTGATCTTTACCGCATGAAAATCTTAAACTTTATGCACCATGTGCACTATAACAAAAACTCCTTGGCCGAAGTGTTTCAAAATTATTTTAAAACAAATGAAAACTCGCATAAATATGAAACTAGACAGAAATTAAACTTTAGAATTCTACAATCTTTTAAGAAATGGAGAAACTGCACTGTACAAAACATTGGTGCTCGCATGTGGAATAACCTCTGTCCTTCTTTAAAATCAATCTCTAAACATAAAACTTTCAGTAAAAAACTCAAAGAAAACATTATTTCTATTTACCGAAATTAATTGCGAATTATAATAACCAGGAAGACTAACGTATTAACAATACTAACCACACTAATTTTTTCTAACACTTTATGTATCTTGCTGTTAAACCTTTGGCTTTGTATTAGCATATATATATGTATTAAATTTAGCTGTTGTGTATCTTTTAAATTTTAATTTGCGGCCTAGGCTAGATATGTTCTGCTTCCCTTAGGTCGCGTAGAATACAAATTTTTTATTCTTTTTTTATCAATATTAGTATTCTGCAAATAAAATTGAATTGAATGAAAATTGAATTCGATTGAATTGAATTGAAAAACAAAAAGAAATAAAACCAAAAGGCAATGAACAGATCTCCTTGAGGATGATTTACAAGTGTGTAAAGAAGAGCCCGTCTGTCCTTGCTATTTGAAGCACACACTAAAGTATTTGGGAAGCATTATTCTGGTTTCATGTTTGGAGAACTAACATGGCGTGCAGTTCTGGTTTCGTATTGTTTCCTGCAAATTTGCATTATTCTACAGGCCTGGCGATAAGATTTTTAGCAGGCAAGATTTGCTCCCTTTGTTGCTCTTCGGGAAAGCTATTCTTCAAGCACTGACTTGCTCCCCTTGTTGCTCTTCAGGGAAGCTATCCTTCAAGCAGTGACTTGCTCCCCTTGTTGCTCTTCAGAGAAGCTATCCTTCAAGCAGTGACTTGTTACTGTTCAGGGTAGCTATTCTTACGTTGATTACTAAAAACAATTAAGCAAGCAACTTTGAGGAGAGCAATTTCATTTTCTAGGACAGCAAACAAAAGCTCTCCGCCAGAATTCGAGGGGAGCCTGGAGGGGGGCAAGTGCCATAGCTCTCCTCGGACAAGAGAATGTAGAATAAAGGGAATGTCGTTTGTCAAATAACAAATTAGCAAATAACAATTGCTTGCCAGAATCACTCTGAGTCACTATCACTAGTGTCATGAAAAAAACATTAAAAGATAATTTTAAAAAGAAAAAGTTATTATATGAATGATATAGAACAGAATAAAAAAAATCACCATCTACTAAAAAAGCCTGACATTGAAGAAACAAAAGAGTCCAGTTTCAAAAATGACAATTCGATTTGCAATTTGAAAGAATAGCTTTTATACTGAGTGCACTCAATCAAATCGAAATAACCAAAGGCAGCTAAACATATGATTTTGTTTATTAAGACTTGCTTGGCTGCACTGAAGGTGTTAAAATCCATTCTTTACAGTGACAAATCGCATTATCATGCTTGAAGCTGCAATATTTTTTTTTACAAAATTCTTAAAATGTTACCTTTTCTTTTAAATATCTCTTTGCAAAACCTTTAACCTGAGCTGCAGTACGAGTTTCAAGCAGTTCAGCTATTTTCGTCCACTTATGTCCAAATAATTCCTAAAAGATAAGTTTTTTAAAGATGAAACATTTAAAAAACTGTTATTTTGTTGAGTGCCTAATCAAGGATGGTGCAAATTTGGCAAAAATGTATTTTAACAATCAAATTTAAATTACATTTAAATGAGAAACTTAGAAACAGTTCCAATATATTTGTATTCTTTTGAAAGAGCAGTCAGACATAGATAATCAACTTGTGCCATGTTAGCAGAAAAACACTTCTATGTCACAAGACAGTGGAAACCTACAATTGCCAGGTCCCAGCCTGGCAAAGGTTCTTATTTTATACCCCTAAAATAAATAATTGGGGGATAAGGAAATGTGAGTTTAGATCAAATTTGACAATTCGATTTGCGATTTGAAAGAATAGATTTCACACTCTGAATGCACTCAATCAAATCAAAATAAACGAAGACAATTAACAAATTCCCCCCATAAATTTCAATATTTCTAAGTTAGTTTTGGCAAAAAAATGTGCAAGATTTCAACATTTTTACAATTGTAGGCTCTTCTATGCACATTTTACTGTATTTGGTATGCTCTTATGGTCAATAAAGTAACGAGGCTCTCATTTTCAAAATAATTGATGTAAAAGCAAGCAAAGATAGAAAAGATAATTTTCGTAAAAAAAATTAAGAGTGGTTTGAAAAGCAACAACCTGTCATTGTTTTAAGACACTGGTTCACACATAAACATTACTGTTCCCTTCTGTTCAAAAAAATGGTATGCCGAGAGACTAATAATAACAATACCAAATCTCCATTTTGGAGCAGTTACAAAGTTAAATATGTTAAAAATTTAATTTCAACCATATATACTTTTACTCAAAGCAAACTTTAAATATGCTTATCAATAATCAAACATCATTGGCCACAAAACAATAAATGAAGGAGAAGAATGTAAACTGCTTGTGCATTTAATTTTGTGGATATCAAGTGCGGATGAAAAATAGGGACATTATCCTAAAAACTAGACTAACAAGGGCATCAGAAAAGCATTCATTGACAGTATGAACATGGTTACCAAGCATATCAGGTATGTTTTTTGAAGATTTGCCAATGCTTTATGCCATATTCCTGGTTTTCATGTTACCTTACTTTACCCGAGAGGGTAGATTTCCCAGTTTTCATGTGACTTAAGTGTACTGCATTTGTCTTACAAAACAAAGATGAAGATTTTCAGATGTAGCAGTGAATGTGAAAGTAAAAAATAAAACATAGTTTTAAATTAGCCTGTTTGTTTGACAATAAATTTTACAATTTTATAATTTGAGCAAATAATTGTATCAGAGGTGAGACAGAATTTTTCTGTTCTTCTGTCATTTGTCATTGTTTTTATACCAGAGTAATCTCTTGCACAAACCAAAAGCTATCTTTATTATGAAAAGCCTGGACCATGCTATCTTTATTATGAAAAGGCATGTTGACACCACTTCTATGAATGATTTCTTCATTAAAAATATGAACTCAAAAAGTCCTTAATTTGAGAAAATCGCTTCTTCAATGGAAGAAAATTCAGAAAATTGATAATATCAGCTGGAATATGCACATACCACGTAACAAACAAATATTGTCAAAAAGCAGGGACCTCTGCTCTGGAACCAACAACCACAAGCACAAAATTTGATTGGAGACAACAACATTGTTTGGAGACAACAACAGAGCAATCAGTCATTCCATAAACACCACAGACTACAACTTACATGTCACATAATGCGTAATGGCAAGCCTCCCTCCCAGCCACCAAAGCTCAACTGTGGGAACCTGTCACTGCTCAGCAAAGACACAATGTCCTTACGAGACACTGAAGAAAACAAGTCTGGTATGTGTGCTGATAAACCTCTAAACAGTTCATGTTAAACCCAAAACAGTGGAAAGAGCATGTCTTGTAACCATTAATTTTTTTTCATTTCATTTATAATAATCTACGGGGAGGGTAGCCCTTCAGCACGAGTGCTGATTTTCAAGGGACCCTCCCATAAAATACAAATTAAATATAAAGAACAATAACATTACATGTTGTTGGCAACTATACATACCACGAAGAAATTGAAATAAAACTATATGAGATTAGGTAAGATAAAATAAAAACACTGATTACAAGAAAAATATGTTACATGCAAGAGGAAAGGAAAATGCTGACAAACATTGCACAAATTGATATGATATACAGTAAGAGTAGCAGATAACGTAGCTTCTTGAAACCAGATACTTTGTGTAAAAAATTTGACCACTTTCCTGCATGAGAGAAGATATGTTTTCAAAACCTCAACTTTTAAGGATAGTAATTCATCAGCAAATAATGCACATGATGAAACCCTTTGATTTTGATAGAATTTTTGATAAATTTTTACCGTCTTCATATCGCATATTCCTGACGTTTCTGTGTCGTGCCATGGTAAGTTTTGATCCAACCAGGCTTGATCTCTATTTTACAGAACCTTTCTTTTTCTTAACTTGTCAGATTTGTCTTATTTTGCTCAAAACAATCCATTGATTCTTGGAAGAAGACATGGCAGCCATTTTTGACCTTGATTAGTGTGTGAGAGATGATGTTTCTTCTTTTTCAAGCAGCTTTAAAAAACGAGGCTGCGCAGCAAAAAGAATAACAATAGATTAAAACAATAGAACAATACAAATTATAAGCAATCAAACTGAAAAATGCAAAAATTGATTTTTTAAAACGAGGCTAACCTTCTCTTAAAAAAATGGCGTCCCCAGTTGGTCGTCTTGCAGGGAAAGTTGTATTCATTTCTGCAGCAGCTCAGGGAATTGGCAGAGCGTGCGCTGAAGCTTTTGTAAAGGAAGGGGCTGAAGTCATTGCAACTGATTTAAATTCTGAAAAGCTCAAGGAACTCGATGGAGTTTTAGGTATAAATAAAAAGCTTGATTGACTGATTGAGTTTTGAGATCCAGTCTGAGGAGTTTGGCCTGTGCACGCACAAGATAAAATCATAGGTTTGTTATGTGCACACCTGAAAAGCAGTGTGCATGCATTGACGCCAGAGGCTCAAAATAAGTTGTCAGGCCACACCCTCTGGAACTCCGTAGATGATGGCCAACGCCCATTAATACTTAAAATTTGTATTTTTGAAAATATTAATACTTTCCTGCTTTCACAACTTATTCTCTCAATTGATCAATACTCTACTATAGACAGACTAGAGTCCCTTTGCTATCTACTGCAACTCACACTTTAGGGACAATGCAAAATTTATTTTATAACATGGCCAGTGGGAAAAATTATTTATTCATTATCTCACATTATGTTGTGTCTCCAAATCAAACAACGCCACAGCACCCTGCTTATAAGGTCATCATCCAATTTTATGAATGAATGGAAATAAGTCAGCGTGACGAAAGCCTCTGCACACGCAAGATCTTGTCGGGAACGAACACCCTCACACCAAAAACAGGGATATTTTTCAAAGAAAACCCACCCAGTGTGAATTTGGTCAGTTTTCTGCTCTAAGGATTGTGCAAAATTATAATATAAACAACATTTTTATAGAGGCAACCTTTCTCTAACCTACCAAGTTCAATTTGGGTCCCCAGACTGTAAAATATGTACTGTACCTGTTCATCTATTGTTTGATGCAATGAAAACTAAGGTGGATAAGTACTTGGGGTTTTTTTTGCAATATCCCTGATTGGAAAACTGTGGCACTAGCACACCCAAGAATTTAGGCCTAGAACAATAGGCCCAAACAAAGGAAGAGTGCTTTTCACACCAGAGATCTTGTCGAAAACTGCCATAAAATCCAGTCAGGAAAAATCCCTGGGCACACAAGGCTGGTGAAAAAAGGGGAACAGATACATTGAATCGTAACTAAAAATGAAATTTTATCTGCATATATTTATCAATTACTCATATTTTCTATTCCAGCCATCCTGGGTACTTTGGAAAAGTTGGAATGAGGTATTTTCACAAGACACAAAACAAATTTCATTGTCCCTCTGTGAACTTGGATAAACTATGGTCTCTTGTGAGTGAGCAAACTCAAAAAAATTATGCTGACAAAAAAGATGGCAATGCACCCATTATTGATGTAGTGCAAGCTGTGAGTATTTTGTTCTTAGGGATGATTTCATTTTTCAAAAATGTTTTTATTACAATGTTAATTGCCACCAAAAGCTTTGTCTACAAATGTTCTTGAGTTAGAAAAATTGGAACTAACCAGTTTGATATTGTGAATGTTGATTTGCCAGTTCACAACATGCCATTTTCAATCTCTCTGCACATTTGTCTTACCCCCCCCCCCCCCCTTTCAGGATACCCATTTTACTCCCAGGAGACCATTTATTCTTTTTTTTTTAGGATAAATGCAATGTAGTCACCACAGTCAATGTTATACATAATATGACAAAAATTTATTTTCTCAAAATAATCACAGAAAACCAAACAAAATATTGAGAATGTTTTAATGTTTTTTGCAGGGTTACTACAAAGTTCTCGGAAAGGGAATACTCCCAAAGCAACCAGTCATCGTAAAAGCAAAATTCTTCAGTCGACTCGCAGAAGACAAAATAAAGAAAGTCGGTGGTGCTTGTGTCCTTGTGGCATAAAATGGAATCATGTAATTTGAAATGAACTGTAAAAAGTTTTTCTTTTCTCTGTCATTGTCTTCACGTCACATTTGAAATCTAAAGTTAAAAGTATCAAGGGAAGGATACCCATATTTGTTGTACCACGATGCATTCCATGTAAACTCCCATGCCAGACGTTATTTTTTTTAAATTATGTCAAGGAACAATGGAACAAATAATTCCATTGTTTTAGCTGGAAGTCTACAGCTACATGTAATGCACCTTGGTATTTGTAATGTCAACCCAGACTGCAAACTTTGTCCTGCTTGTGAAGGTCTTTGGCACAATATTTTAGGTCAAACAATGATAGAAAAATGCATCTATTAATTTCAAAACTATAGTAGGGTGTGCATCGTATGCATGCATTTTGAAAGTTTCCAACCTAAATGTCAACTTCACATGAGAAAGTCAAAATTATATCCTGTTAAGATAGCTGTTTTTAGTCGGTTCTTTTTTCAGAAGAAAATCATGCATAGACAAAATCAATCAATCAATTATATTATAATCAATCAATTAATCAATCAACAGAAGTGGCAGCAACAACCTAAGAAACTTCTTGCAGCTAAACTGAATAATTGCAGTTTTCCACAAACTTGCAAAATTTTGTGCTCAAATTTAATTATGCAAAAAAATCTCTTAAAAGTATGGATACCCAATAAAAAATGATGCACAAATCACCGCATTGCGAAAAACCATCTAAAAATTTCGTGTTCAAATTTTCGGTTGAGTTTCTGTATGTTCCAAAGAGAATCCAGCTCACCTAAAAATAACTTGAAAATTGCAGCAATAGGCATTTTTTTGAAATAAAAATTGTTCTATTGTATGTAATGCAGGACTAACCTCATTTTCAACATGAAATTCTGATAAGTACAAAAAACATTTAAACTTAAAAGTCTTCTGGAAGAGCTAAGAATAAACATTCCCAGTGGAAATAAAGCAACAGGCTTCATTTCCAAAGAGGTCTATTTTAAATCATGATGACAAAGGAGCTTTTCAATTTGATTGGCTACCTATGTATGGATGTTGCATGCATTCATTAAAATTAAAAACCCAACTTTCTACGGATAAGAGCTGCGGGCAGACTTTCTTTTCCTCAAGTAGAGTCTGTGTGCAGGTTATGCCTTTTCAAATTAAATTTGGACACAGTAAATTAAATTCAAGTATCCTGAGTGCTGTTTCTCTGTTTTTCCCTCAAAAGACAAGAAGCAAATAAAGAACACCATTTAAGTTAATAGCTTTGTCATGACAAGGCATACACAAAAGTTCAATTTAACGGTATGACTTCTGGTATCGTGCACGGGCACCAGGTCCACCAAACTTCTTGGCTTCACAGCGTCTTGGATCTGCAACCAACAAAGATCGATCATATTGCACAAGGATGTCCTTTATTTCTTTCTTTGATGCTTCATCAACGACTGAAGAAAAACAAATCATGTTTTATAATAAAAGTGTGATATTAAAAATTTTGTGTCATAAAATTTAAGAACTGTGAAGGTTGATAAAATCAACTTGATAGACCTACTAAATATATAACAAACTTTCTCCAAAGTAAGTATTTGGAGCCAATTTCAGCGTCTGTTTTATCAGATACACATTGCAATTTTTTCAAATTGGCATCAACTTAGCACAGAAGCAATGCCCCCAAGAAAATGTGCATCACACTATACTTACATTTTTGATAAAATGCAACCAATGATTTTGAAATTGCTTGTCTGATAGCTACAATAATGAAATGATAAATAAGAAAATTATCCTTAAAAGTTGTATTAATATTCAGATTCAACGACTAAAATTGCATCAATGAAATTTTAAGTCAAGTTGCTACATTTTACAACATAGCAATAAAGATTAAAATAAAATTATTTATAAAGCCACAACAAAGATTTGCAGTACAAATGTTATCAGGAATAACATGAAAATACGTACCATAGAGTTGCGAAATATGACCACCTCCTTTAACTCTCACTCTGATATCCACTCCAGCAAATCGATCTTTGCCAAGTAAAAGAACTGGCTCCATAATCTAAACATTGCAAAAAAGACAATTGCAATAAATTATTATTTATTAATATTTGTGAGTTTGACAAAGATTTTTCATGCTGGAAAGCATGTATTTTGCACATAGAAGGTATTTTACATTGGTGGGTATCTGCATTTAAAAAATAACATTACAATGAAAAAAATATTTGTGATTCAAACATTTACACAGTTTCCTGTCTGGGTGAGTTCCTAATGTAAATAAATTTGAGTAACAAGGAGCTAGAAATTGTGATGAGAAGTTCACTGTCACTAAAATTATTTGCACAGCTAAATTTGTGTCATTAAACAATCAGCCTTTATTATTTTAATTTAGCAGCTGGAGTGGCAGCTGAAATTACAAGTGCACAGGGGGAGGGGGTTTCTCCCTGCCCCCCATGCAAGGCAAATTTTCCAATCTGACTTGCTTCTTATAACTAATCATAGCTGATTCTGGTGGAATGCCTGTGGGCTCTAGTTCTTCCTCACTGTAATTGGGGTTATATATATATAGTCCTGTTGCTATTGGAGTTCTGTAGTCAAACTTAATATCTTGGTTACTCCAAAACTTGTCATGTCTTCTTTCTACTGAGTAATATTGCATATATAAACAAAACACTTTGACTTTGAGATAAACTGTTCCATACGAAGTAACTCGGTAATTTAATGTAATAACCATTTAAAACACTTCATAACTTTTATTACTAACCTTCATACTGAGGGTTCTTGGTTCAACAAGGTGAATAGGGACACCATTAACCTTCAACAAACCATTGCCTCTTTTGCAGTAAGCCACTGCTGTTGCAGTTTTCTGAAATGATTATAAATATTTCAAATATTTTTGAAGAATATTTTTGCACTTTAAGTGATTAAAACAAGTTCGAAATTTGGCTGATTAGAATCAGAAGGGGTAAAGATAAACTTATCAGATAGATTATTAGTAGGCCTATCTGCAACAAAATTTGTCACCACTGCGATTGAAATTACTTACTTTTCTCCCAAACACTTGTACGGATTGATTGTGAGCCATGTTTGAAACTACGGTAGAAAGACGAATTTTGTATAATTTGTTTTGAAAGAAGGGAATAGTCGAATTAAAACCAGTTATAATGCAAAAGTATGCAAGTGAACTTCTTACCGTGGCGCTTTTGGGATCACGATGATAAAGAAAGAGAGCGTGGAAGGAAGGAGCATGAACATTTGCTTGGGTCCAGACCTCCAAGCTCCTGCGCAGTGACTGTGCTGATTAAAATGAAAGTACTGCTTCTCCAAAATGGAGATTTGTTTTTCAAAATTTTGGGTTGAAAGACAAAAAATTCCCATAACAGTGAGTATCTCATTGCTTAAATCGGAAAAAAGTTGGTGATATGGGTACCTTCAAAGAAATATTCTCATAATAGTGGGTTCCAATGCAAATTTTAGCCCTTTTTAGACCTTGGTACCTCTCTGAAAACTGAGCGACATATCCCCCACCAGCAGTGGCGTGGTGGCAGGGGGGGCCGGGGGGGCCATGGCCCCCCCAGTGAGCGTCAGAGAGGGGGCGCCAAAATGCTAACAATTCAGACAAAACAAATAGTTGCAACAGCCTGCCTTTTTGAGACATCTTCACTGTAACCTGCCCTCTCAGTCGATATCTGCATAGTGTAGAGGTTGATTTTGGAAAAGCCATTAACATGGTTGACAGCGCAATCCAAAGTCTTGCAAAGATGCGCAGTACACCATAAAACATAATTGATGGTGTCGAT